>PVJS01038105.1:0-19578 GCA_004027185.1 Glis glis
GTACCGGGGATTGAACCCAGGGGCGTTCTACCTCCGTGCTACACCCCCGGCCCTATTTTTTATACTTTATTTTGAAATTGGGTCTCATGAAGTTGCAGAGGGCCTCACTAAGTAGAGAGAGAGAGAGAGAGAGATAGGGAGAGAGAAAGAGAGAGAGAGAGAGAGAGAGAGAGAGAGCTGAGGCTAGCTGCAAACCCGCATCCTCCGGTCTCCGCCTCCCAAAGTACTGGGATTACAAGCGTGCGCCACCACGCCCGGCCTCTCCCTTTTATTCATGGCCAACCTTCCCCGTGTTCCCCACCAGCCTGCCTGCCTGGCTTTTCCTCTTCTGTCCTTAGCCTATCCCTCTAAACCATGTTCCTTTCTTTATTGTATTAAACAATTAAACTATTCCACTTTCAATGCCTTTATGCATCCCTGTTCCTGCTTCTTGAAAGGCACTTTTTGCCAGTGAGAGGCTTTTCTCTATCATGAATCTTAATTTGGAGGCAAAAGAATCGCCTCATCATTGTCACCAAGAGCGGGACCCCGACCCCTCCCCTAGGCTTCTCCTTTCAGCCTCTGCTCATATCCCCATAGGCTGGTGGGAGGGGAGACTCACAGGATGAAGAGTCTTGGGCAGGAGCAGCAGGATCAGCCTCCGTGGGGTTAGAAGGTGCATCTTCTGCAAGGGAGGAAACAGATGTGACGTTAGAGCGAGGACTGAGCCCAGCCCACCTGGCTACCCAGGTGTTTGGGGAATGAGAATTCCCTAAACACGGCTCTCAATAAGGTCTTGCGATAGAGGGCAATCAAGTTCACTCCTGGTTGAACGTGCCCTCCTGCAGCATGGGGAGGCCCACCAGGGCCCTTGCTCTGAGGTTTACGTTTATCCTTCCACAGTGCCGTGCAATGTGTTCTCCTCCCAGAGGTGTGACCTCTCTGAGAATACTTCCCTTTCTGACTTGCTCAGGCTTGTGAGGTCCCTGAGATTGCTCTCAGGGGGTCAGCTGTGGTCAGCAGGGCTCAAGTTCCTCAGTGGTGGGGGAGGATGGCGCAAGGGCCATGGCTGTGCCCAGTGACTTCGTAGGTTGGGACCCCAGCCCTCGTTCCTTCTATTTTTCCAACATAATGTTTATGCAGAGTTCTCTGCCAATGGTTGGAGATACAGTGCTGCAGAAGACGGAAAGACTCTGCCCCAACAGAGCTCATATTCTGGTACTTATTAATGATTTAATTACTGGTGTGATGGTGTCAGAAGAGAAAGATTTGGCATGGTGTGATGAGGGCAAGCAGGACCTGATGTGTTCTGCATGCTCATGGAGGGCTTTTCTGAGTCCTCTAAATTGAGACTGAGCTGGGCGTGGTGGGGCACGCCTGGAATCCTCAGCAACTTAGAGAGACCCTGTTTCAAAATAAAACATAAAAAAAGGACTTGGGTGTAGCTCAGAGGTAGAATGTCCCTGGGTTTAATCCCTAGTACCAACTAACTGACCAACCAACCAACCAACAAAAAAACCCCAAAAAACTGAGATTGGATAGATGAAAAACAACTGGCCAGGTGACTTTACGAGTTGGTTGGTTGGACAGGGAGAGGAGAAACATTCCAGGCAGAGGGAAGAGCAAGAAGGAAGGTCCCAGCCAGGCGTGGTGGCGCACGCTTGTGATCCTGGTACTTGGGAGGCTGAGAAAGGAAGATCACAAGTTTGTGGCCAGCATCAGAAACTTGGTGAGGCCCTGAGCAACTCAGCGAGACCCTGTTTCAAGAAATAAAATAGGGCTGGGGGTGCAGATCAGAGGTAGAATGTCCCTGGGTACAATACCCAGTACCACCACCAAAAAAAAAAAAAAAAAAGGAAGGTCCTGATGTTTAAGGAATAGCAGGGTATTCCTGGTATTATAAAAGCACCAGGGTATGGCCCAAATGGTGCTTTTGTGTGATCAGGAAGGACATCCCTATCTCCTGAGAGACAGCCCTGGCAGGATGCAGCACTTGGTGAGTGGGCTAGATTTAGGTCCCACCGCCCCCAGCCCAGATGCCCTTGTGTAGGGGCAACCTGCCAACTATCTGCAGTGGCCCAGAGGTGCTGGAGAAGTCAGTGTGGGGGGAGTACAGTAGGCAAAGGAGGTGTGTAGGGGGAGGGGCTGGGAGAGCAGTAAGGGACCGAGGGCTCCAGTCCCTTCGCCCAGGGTGGTAAAGAGGCCCGCGGGAGAAGTGGGAGCAGGAGTCAGGTGCAGAGGCAGGGAGGTCAAGAGAGCATGGCAGAGGGTGGAGGCTTAGGCCTCATTGGACTGTGTGGACTCAGGTGGGGGCGAGGGGAAGGGCCATACTCACCGGCACAGACCAGGGCCCCCGCCACTGCCGCCAGGAAGAGCAGAGTAGTAAATTTCATGCTTTGGGGTAAGGAGTGAGTCCAACCCCAGAATCTTCAGAGGGTCTATGGACTGAGCGCTGAGCTGCTGGGCTCTTTTAAGGATATCAAGGGCCAATGGGAGTCAGACCTGGATGGGCGTGACTTCCGCATCCTCCTCCCCTGCTTCCTCAGCCCGTCACCTGCTAAGTCAACAAGGGCCAGCTTGTGTCCTCACAGGCAGGTCTAGGATAAGAGCCTCCCACTACTAACTTCCAGCTAAGCCTTTTCTTCTCCTGCTTCCTTCCTCAGCACCCCCCTATGTCTCTGGGTTCACACCCCTGGAAACTCAGGGACCATGGGTGGAGACGGTTTCATTTGGGGGAAGATTCTTGAACGTGTCTGTCGAGGGCTCTCTTGTAGGACGCTTGGTCTCGCTATCTTTCCAGGAGGGGGTTAAGGGCTCTGGAGACCACACCTCCTGCCTCAGTCTACAAGGGCTCAGAGGGGGCATGAAGGTTGGGAGCCCCAGACTAAGGGAGCCTCCTTCCCCAGGAGGCCAGGCCTGGGACATGAGGACTGAGTGTGTGGCTGCTTCCCCCTGAGGGGATGGGTTTGAAGGCACCTGTGCCTTCTCCGGCATTGTCCCTGGCTCAGGAAGCTGCCTAATCCCTAGGAAGGACTCCTTCGGCCCCACACAGGTCCCTGGCTGTCTCTGTCTTCAGGCCCACTTGACAGGAGCCCACATTTCTTTTTTTTTTTTTTTTGCGGTACCGGAGATTGAACCCAGGGGCGTTCTACCTCCGCGCTACACCCCCGGCCCTATTTTTTATACTTTATTTTTTTTGAAACCGGGTCTCACGAAGTTGCGGAGGACCTCACTAAGTAGAGAGAGAGAGAGAGAGAGAGAGAGAGAGAGAGTCAGGGAGGGAGAGAGAGAGAGAGAGAGAGAGAGAGCAAGCTGAGGCTGGCCGCGAACCCGGATCCTTCGGTCTCCGCCTCCCAAAGTACTGGGATTACAAGCGTGCGCCACCACGCCTGGCCTTGGAGCCCACATTTCTGAGAGGGTCTCCTAGTCAAAGGATGATGGAGGTTCACTGAAACTGGAGCTTGTTTCTCCCTTCAAGTGGGGAGCTGGCCATGGTGTGAATAATCCAGAAAGGCAAATGATTTGTACGAAGCTTCCAGAGACTCAGGAATTCTTCCTCCCCTGATCTGGAATTCAGGAGGCCTGGATTTTGAGTTCCGGTTTTGTCATTGGACATATGACAGTACTGTCATATCCTAAAAAATGTCAGGATTTTCATTTGTCATCTAGGAGTATGGCTCCTATGTACAGGAAGGAAGTGGAGATGCAATGAGATATTAACATACAGGAGGCATTTCAGGGACAGAGAGGCTGAAGATGCTTCCTGGCGTGGAGGACTTTGTTGAGATAGGGGCCTGGGGCTTCCAGCCTAGAGTCAAAATTCATGGTGGGCTGGGGCCCAGGGGAGCATTCACACTCCTCTCCATCCTTACACAGCTATGGGCCGGTGAGCCTCAGGGAACACTGGAAGCTGGTCTCCGGTCTTGACATTAAGCTACATTTAGTACCTGACCTCTGAGAAGTTCCTTTTCTCTTTTCAGGCTTAAATTCTCTCTCTGGAGAATAGGACTTGTCGCCCACCCCGACTTCCCAGGGCAGCTGTGAAACAGATTGAGGTGCTCTCAACAGACACGTCCTGAGAGCCAACTCTGTTTGCCACTGGGTTTGGCTCTGGAAACCCAAAGTTGAGTACAACATTGTCCTCGTCCTTAAGGAGCTTCCAGTGTGACAAGAGCTTGGACAAGCAAAGAAAAAAAGATATATATTTTGTAATCTCTTATTTGGAAGTTTTGGGGTCAGGTGTGTTTTGGAATGTTAGTGTATTATAAGGTCACCCCACCACCAAGCACATTACTGTTTCAGTGACGGGACCTATGACTATTCATAAAAAGTGAGCTAAAAAAAAGGACTATAAATAGCAGATGGCAAGATGGAAGTTTGAGTCAAGTTTTTTTTTTTTTAAGCAAATGAGCTAAGTGCTGGCCAGATTTGTCCACTCAGTGATTTGTAAAAGGGCTTTTGGTTTTCAGACCTTTTTGGATTTCAGAACCGTGCATAAACTGTGGGCCTGTACAGCGAGGCAGTATGGAGAGAATGGAGGGAACATACAGTTCCAAGTCCAAAGACCTGGGGAGGGACTTTTGTTACTGTTTGGGGTAGGCTGAGTGCTGTGGGGAAGCATCCATCTCTTATCTCAGTTCTTGCATCTGAAACACGTGAATGGTGATTGGAACTAGTGTGAAGAAGGAATGAGCCCACGTGCATCAATGTGCCCGTTAAGTTCTCTCAAGCTGATTGGAATCTTTCCCTTTGAAGGAAGCTGGGCCCCCCTCATGTGTTTGCACATATGGTTTTTGGCAGACATGGGGAACAGGGAGACATATGCGGTAGGTTCTCATCCTTATTTTTATTTTGTTTTATTTTTTTTGCGGTACCGGGGATTGAACCCAGGGGCGTTCTACCTCTGTGCTACACCCCCGGCCCTATTTTTTATACTTTATTTTGAAACTGGGTCTCACGAAGTTGCGGAGGGCCTCACTAAGGAGAGAGAGAGAGAGAGAGAGAGAGAGAGAGAGAGAGAGAAAGAGAGAGGGAGAGATAGAGAGAGAGAGAGAGAGAGAGCTGAGGCTGGCCACGAACCCGGATCCTCTGGTCTCCGCCTCCCAAAGTACTGGGATTACAAGTGTGCGCCACCACGCCCGGCTCCCAATCTTTAACAAAAACAATCTTGTTTTTGTTTTGCTTGGTGAAATTCAGTAGGTTCTCATCCTTAATGAACTGAAAGTTTACCTTGAGATTAAAGATGGATTATAGGATTCAATAATTGGCATTTATTTGGCATCTAACGGTGGTCAGTGGGCGGAGAGCACATGCAGGACTTGCCTGTCTGAGGGTCTGGACCTGGGAACCTCAAAGTCGGCCTTACATGGAGTGGGGAAGGCTAAGGGACAGGCGTGTTCTGACTGCCTCGGTGCCCTGGGTGTGTGAGCATGCATGTGTGCATGTGTCTGTCCACTGTGGAGGGGGAACTCTGACTCCAGATCCAAGCAGTCTCTGTAGCATATCTAAAAAGTCAACAGGAGCAAACTTTGCTATTTGCACAAGGTTTTTCTAAGAAGAGATTAGAACTTTGGCATCAACACCAGAACTGTCACAGAGCAGGGTCTTTCCAAATGTCAGTGCTTAGCCTTTTTTTCTCTTTCCTAATCCTCCTCCTGGCCCCAGGAATTAAAGAGGCAGATAAGGTGAAAGGTAGTGACATTTGTTTTATATAACAATTTCATTTCTTTATTACAAGGCCCAGGCACAATGTTATCCCAAATTACAGGGCCTGGGAGATGAATTTGGCCAATGGGAAACACTGACAGGAGATGAGAAGAAGGGGAGCGAGAGAGGTCCCGGCATCTGTTCCTCCTGCTCCTTTCCTGCCTTCGTGTGTTTGGCAGGTTGACTGCTGAGATGGCTCCCAGCGGTGTCCACTTCCTGATATTCATACTCTGTGTGTTCCCCTCTGCTTGAGTGTGGGCTGGACCTAGTGATTCACTTCTAACAAATAGAACATAGCAAAAGTGATGGGAGCCTGGTGTGGTGGCACATGCCTGTAATCCCAGTACTTGGGAGGCCGAGACAGGGGAATAGCATGTTCCAGGCCAGCCTCAGCAATTTAGCAATACTCTTAGCAACTTAGTGAGACCCTGTTTCAAGATTAAAAAAATAAAATAGGGCTGGGGTGTAGCTCAGAGGTAGAATGCTCCTGGGTTCAATCCTTGGTAACACAATAATTAACTAATTAGGGCTGGGGAGAGCCGGGTATGGTGCACACGCCTGTAATTCCAGTACTTGGGAGGCTGAGACAGGAGGATCGTGGGTTCAAGGCCAACCTCAGAACCTTAGTGAGACCCCATTTCAAAATAAAAAATAAAAAAGAGAAGAGGGTATAGCTTGGAGGTAGAATGCCCTGGTTCAATCCCCAGGACCAAAAACTAAAACCAAAAAAAGTTATGGGAGAGTACTCCTGGGATTAGGTTATAAAAGACTATGACTTTTATTTTTACTTACATACACTTTCTCTCTGGATTTTTCAGCTTGCTTGCTTCATTGAGGCAAGCTGCCCTACGGAGAGGCCTTTTTTGGTTTTGATTTAGAATGTCCCCCTGGATCTCACGGAAACAAGGGAGCCATGTTGGAGGTGAGGCTTGCTGCTGAGGAGGGGTCCCTGGGAGTGTGGCCTTGGGATTATATTTGGTCACTTCTCTCCCTCCTCTCTCTTTTGCTTGTGGCCTCCGGTGATGTGAGTGAAGAGCCCTTGTGCTGCTCTCTCTCTCTCTGCCTCCCACTGCCATGCCCTGAGCTCTGCAGATCTAACCTGCCTTCCACCGCCATGGCCTGAGCTCTGCCAGTGTAACCAGGCCTGACACAGACTGAACCCCTGAAATCTCCAGAACTGTGAGCAAATAAATCTTCCTTCCTCTAAGTTGTGGTGGTCAGTTGTTTTGGATGACAGCAGTGAGAATGCTGACTGAAATAAGGCCCAAGCGGCGAGGCTCTGAGGGCAGCCTCCAGCCCGCAGCCAGGGAGGAACGGAGACCCTCGGTCTAGTCTGTGAGGCACAGACCCTGCCAGCCACCAGGTGGTGAAGCCGGGAAGTGGACCTTTCCCCATTTGGACTCGCGGTGACTGCGGCCTTGACAATCCCGTGATTGCAGCCTGGTAGGAGATTCTGTGTCAGAGCACACAGCTAAACTGTACCTGTTCTCCGGGACCCACAGCAACAGTGAGATAAAAATGATGCTGTGAGAAGCCACCAAGCTTTAGGAGAATCGGTTTTGCAGCACAGGTGATTACTGCTGCATGGCACGGCAATGGCCGCGTTCCTCTATGATTACAGCTTGTGTGTGACGTCTCTGGTCCAGAGTGTCATCTCTCGACTGGTCTTAGGTAACACTGTTTCCTCCTCCTTGCTGCTTCAGTTTGGGGGATGGTCATGACTTCCTGCTGTTGCTAGTCTTTACTTGCATCTCTGTAAAATATTATTATTTTATTTTTAAATTAGAAAGTCTTTTTTTTTTTTAAAGAAGCTCTTTTGTGGCTGGGCATGGTGGTGCATGCCTATAATCCCAGTACTTGGGAGGCTGAGACAGGAGGATCAGCATCTTAGTAAGATCCTCAGCAACTTAGCGAGACCCTGTTTCAAAAATAAAAACTAAGCCAGGCATGGTGGCACATGCTTGTAATCCCAATACTTGGGAGGCTGAGATAGAAGGATTGCAGGTTTGAGGACAGCCTCAGCAACCTAGTGAGACCCTGTTTCAAAATAAAAAATAAAATAGGTCTGAGGGTGTAGCTCAGAGGTAGAATGCCCCTAGGTTTAATCAATCCAGAGTACCAAAAGAAAAAAAGGGATGGGGGTATAGCTTGGAGGTAGAATACCCATGGGTTCAATCCTTGGTACAAAGAAAGAAAGAAAGGAAGAGAGAAAGAAAGAAAGAAAGAAAGAAAGAAAGAAAGAAGAAAGAAAAACATCTCTGAGCCTGTAATCTCAGCTACTCAGGAGGCTGAGGCAGCAGGGTCATAAGTTCAAAGCCAGCCTGGGCAACTTAGCATGACCTTGTCTCAAAAATAAGAATTTTAAAAAGGGCTGGGGGTGTGGGGTGTGGGCCATAGTAGAGCTCTTGCCTAGCCTGCGGGGCCTTTCCAAGTGTGCCATCTGTTCTCTGCCAGGACCCCACTGAAACACCCCTCCCCATCTGATCTGTGCAGCATGTCATTTATTGTTCCCTCCCCTATTGTGTCCCTATGCTTCCCTATGCACCCTCTTCTGGGGGTCAGAGGGGTAGCAGAGACCCCAAAGCACAGATATGACCTCAATTCGTTAGGGTGGACAGCTTGTACTTTCAGGATACAGACATAAGCTGTGTCCCTGAGGGCCACCGTACCCTACTGCTGGGGTTGACCTGGCTGGTCTTTCTGCCAAGCTCTTGGCCTTGCCCAAGGCCTGCCACACTCTCCGCATGCCCCCGATCTTCCATCTTGGCCAAGGGGGTAGGTGTGGAGACTCAGCAGTGGAGTGGAAGTTTTTGAAAACTCCAATTCTGTTTCTTTAACAGTTATGTGTGCCAACCACTGTTCTCAGAGTTTTGTAAATTTTAATCTCATTTAATGCTCTTAACAATAGGATTATTCCTTGTTTTCTTAACTGATAGGCCTATGAATACCTTCACTTTACAGATGAGACTAAGGCAAAGGCAGGTTGAGGGACCCGCCTGTGATGACAAGGCTCAATAGATGCAGAAGAACCCTTCCACGACATCAACACCCAAGAAACTAGGGATAGAAGAAACTTGCCTCCACATCATAGAGGCAGCTGGGCATGGTGATGCGTGCCTGTAATCTCAGTACTTGGGAGGAATCCTTTTTCTTTTTTATTTTCTTTATTTATTTTGGTACTGGAGGTTGAACCTAGGGGCATTCTACCTCTGAGCTACATCCCCAGCCCTTTTTATTTTGAAACAGGGTCTTGATAAGTTGTTGAGGGTCTTGCTAAATTTCTGAGGCTGGCTTCATACCTGCGATCCTCCTGTGTCAGCCTCCCAAGTACTGTGATTACAGGTGTGCATCACCACACCCGGCTTTTATTTTTCATTTTGAAACAGAGTCTTGCTAAGTTGCTGAGGGCTTTGCTAAGTTGCTGAGGCTGGCTGGGAACCTCCAATCCTACTGTCTCAGCCTCCCAAGTACTGGGATTACAGGTGTATGCCACCACGCCTGGCTCAAGTCCAGAAAATTCTCCTGGTAAAGTAATGAGAGTATGACGTCAGTTCTCAACTTGCCCTTAAATGGGGGAGGGCGGCCAGTGGTGTGGATAGTCCACATTGGTGGAAAATACAGAGCTGCTTCTCTCTGCTTCAGAATTCTCTCCTATGCACTGTGTTTGCTGTGGGATGGCAGAAACAGCTCAGCAGATACAGGTTCATGCCTTAATTTTGTGTTTACTAGCTGTGAATCCATAGGAGAGGCAACTCACCTGCCCTTCTTTGGTTGTTTTCATCATAGTTCTTATCCTACAGGTTTAATGTGAGGGATATCTATCTATCTATCTATCTATCTATATCTATCTATCTATCATCTATCTATCTATCTATCATCTATCATCTATCTATCATCTATCTATCATCATCTACTATCTATCTATCATCTATCATCTATCTATCATCATCATCATCTATCATCTATCATCTATATCTATCTATCTATCATCTATCTATCTATCATCTATCATCTATCTATCTATCATCCTCTATCATCTATCATCTATCTATCATCATCTATCATCTATCTATCATCTATCTATCTATCATCATCATCATCTATCATCTATATCTATCTATCTATCATCTATCATCTATCTATCTATCATCTATCTATCTATCATCATCTATCATCTATCTATCATCTATCATCTATCTATCTATCATCATCTATCATCTATCATCTATCTATCTATCATCATCATCATCTATCATCTATATCTATCATCTATCTATCTATCATCTATCATCTATCATCTATCATCATCTATCATCTATCTATCTATCTATCATCTATCTATCATCTATCATCTATCATCTATCTATCTATCATCATCTATCATCTATCTATCATCTATCATCTATCTATCTATCTATCATCATCATCATCTATCATCTATCATCTATATCTATCATCTATCTATCTATCTATCTATCATATCTATCTATCTGTCATCTATCATCTATCATCTATCATCATCATCTATATTGACTCAGTCATCTCCCTCCTGCATCTATTTCCAGGGGCTGAAGATAACATGAAACCCAGTCTGATACTGAGAAAACCACTGGTTCTCTGAGACGTTTCTCTCCATGGGGCGGGTCCTGGGAGGGGCCTCTGCCTATTTCCTAGGGCTGTGGTGCACATGGCCTGGGATTTCTCTCCCAAGATGCTTTCCCTGCGTCAGTCACTGTGCTGGGCCTAGACAAAGCTGAGCAGACCGTGGTCTTGTCTGGGGAAGCACACGGTGGAAAAGAGCCGAGACAGATGAAGAGACAGCTGAGATGCAGTGGCGGTAGCAGGAGATCAATGTCCGGGAAGAAGTGTGCGCCCTTCCCGGTCCACGAGGCTGGGCATCTGCTCCATCACTCAGTAGCTGAGGGATGTGGGGCATCTCATACAATCTCTCTGACTCTCCATCTTTGCAGTGTGCAGAATAATCCAGAGTCCTTGTGAAAACGGGAAGAGCTCCAGTGGTGAGCGTTCCCAGGCGCTCCCTGTGCTCGACGTCCGCCCTCTCACCTCCGGGGCTCATTCCATCTAGTGTTTTCTTTTCTCTCCACTTCCTAATTGTGAGCCTCTCTTGGCTTTTTTCCTTTGACATATGACTATCTTAGGTAGAAACACACAGAGTTTCCTTTCCACTATCCCTTTCTACTGCTTTCCAATCATTTCACAGCCAAGAATTTTGAAGACAACCGTATTTTTTTGCCTCACCAACCTTGTTTTATTTTTTGTTCTTATCACCCTGTGATATTTCTACCACCCTCCCTGGAAGAGAGGCAAATCCTTGCCAAGGTACTCAAATACAATTTCCATTTCCTATCTTCATCCCGTTTGATCTCTGTGGGTTGTGACACTGTTAACTACTCATCCTTCGAGATGCTGGGATTCTTTCTCCCTTTTTGGCCCCCTCTGACTCACCTTCCCCGCTCCCTCAGTATGCTCCAGTGCTCTATTCTTAGCCCTTTCCTTCTCCCCTCTCGCACACTTTCCTGCATGACTCATTCTTGGAGTCACAGTTATGATCCCCACACCTTCATTCCAGCCCAGACCCCTCTCTTGAACATTCATATCCACCAACGGATGGGCAGCAACAGGTTGTACCCAAACTCTACAAGCCCTACCGGTTGAAACCAGTCTCATCTACCTTCCCCAACATCTTCCCGACACCTGCTCATCCCCCGCCGCTAATTTTGGTTCTGGTCAATGGTACCAACATTTACCCAGTAACCTAGACAGAGATCAGAGAGTAATTTTACATTTTCTCTTCTTTTTTTTTTTTTACCTCCTGCATTTCAGGGATGTGGGGTCTGCCAGTTCGCCCTCTTCACCATCCCTAGGGCCTCTGGCTCGGAAGCCTCTGTCTCCAGCCCTGCCATTTCTTACCATCTCCACTCAACAAATGCCCCACAATGGGTAGTTTTGGCTTCCACCTACCTGCAGCCTACGTGATTTCTAATACACAGACTGGCGGAGCACGCGTGCCTCTCGTGAGCTGGCTCCCGACCGACTCTCAGTTTCAACCCCTCTCTGCTCCCTTCCCTAAACGCTGCCTCAGTCACACTACAGTTCTTTCAGACTCTTGATAGATTTGGCTTTCCTCGCTTCTGCCTCTTCACGTATTTTCCTCCGCACATTGTCTTTAATGTCCTCCTATGTCGTTTGGATGTCGGATCCTCTTCCTCCTCATCCTCCTAGAAGTCGCACCAGAAATACCTTCTTCCTGGAAGATTTCCTTGGCATTCTTCTTGTCCTCCTCCCTCTTCCCAAGGTGGGTAAGGGCTCTGGGGAAGATGCTCCTAGGCTCCTTGTCTCTCTCTCTTCTCTCTTTCTCTCTCCTTCCACCCCTCTCTGCATTAGCTGGTCGAACTGCACTGGAATGGCTTGTCCAGGCTGGTCTCCCACGCTGGACAAGCTGTGCATTGTACCTGCTTGGTTTGTCTGTGTAACCCTGGCCCAATCAAGATGTCTGTCACACAGTAAGAATGCAGTGATTTGGTGAAATGGGATAAGAAACCTTCAGAATTGGGGCCAAGGGGATGTGAAACTCCTGGATAAAGATTAGGTAAGACTAATAGTATTCATCTGTTAGAAACTGGGAGTTCCACTTATATACCCAGATGCTCCTTAAAAAAACAAAAACAAACAAACAAAACTGGGATTCAGTATCTGCTTATAGCTTTTTATGAGATTAAATTTTTTTTTGGTACTGGGGATCGAACTCAGGGGTAGTCTACCTCCAAGCTACACCCCCAGTCCTTTTTTTATTTATTTATTGCTAAGTTGTTGAGACTGGCTGCAAACCTGCAATCCTCCTGTCTCAAGTACTGGGATTACAGTTGTGCACCACCACACCTGGCTGAGATAAAACTTTTATTCAATGAAAATACTCCCACCAAGATATGAAGCATCAGCAACCTGGAAAGCTCTCTAATACTCCTTCCCAGCCAACCCCTGTCCCAGCGTCTACAGGCAAGTGTAGCTGGTTTTTAGATGTGCTCTTTGCCAGACTATCTTCAGGACTTGTTCTGTGAACCCAGCCTGATAACCCCTTTCTCTCTCCTGTTGGGTGGGCTTATGCCTGTAGAAACTTGGAGATTTGGGTCACAGAAACTTCCTTGAGTCAGAAAAGAGAGCTTGCATATTTTCAAAGTCTTGGAGAGTCTTTTTGGGGTCCCATGGTGAAGAGGGCTGATATTGGGCCTTGACTTTCCATGTGGTGCATGGTGGGGTTCCCCAGGAAGATCCCAGAGATTAAAAAATTTTTATTTTTCAATCTGCTAGAGGAGCGGCAGAAAGGGAACAGAGGTCTTTATGGTAAAGACCTATTGCCATTAATTCAGAACACGATGCTTTTTGTGAATTTCAAACAGGTCTGTAATGATCCACTGCCAAGCTTAGCCTGTTACTCAATATGGAGAAGAAGGTACAAGATGGGAATGGGCAGGCGCTGCCTGGAAGACCGCAATTCCCTTTCCCTTGGACATGGTTAAAGAGAAATGCGCCTGAGTTCTCTGGATCCCTTGAGGGAGCAGCTGCCCCTGGACGCCTTGTCGAAGATCCTGGTTATTGTTGGGGTGCTGATCTGACCCTCCTCCTCTTCTGTGAGTTCTTTCTATGTTTCCTCTACTTGGACACAGAGTAGGAAATGTGGAATACGGGGGGTGGAGATGATCCCTCTTTGAAGAGGATAGGAGGGATGCTTCCTGCATGTAAGACATGGATGTAAGGTGCCGTTGCTGGCTGTCTCCCACTGACCATGTTGACTGGCTTCGCCACTCTTTCTGTCTGGAGCCCACTGGTCCTGCAGTGATGAGTTGTTTCTCTGAGCTGGTAGAAGCTCACCAGTCATCTTGGTCAAGTGTACTAGCTTGATCAGAAGGTAAACTGGCTGAATTTTATACACATTGCTGGAAAAGTATCCTCAGAATCAATGTCCCGGGCTTTCTCAAGGTGACGCATCATGTACCTCTGAAAGTTGAGTTAATATTTGTAAATAGTATCATTAAGACTGAGAGTGAGAAAGAAGGTGGCGGCAGGTGCAGGTTGAAAACTTGACTTGGTCATGGCTCCCTTTCTTGTTCCACTCCTAAACTGGTTATAAAAGTTACTTCAAAAGGAAAGATAATTTTAGAAGCCCTTTTGGGGTTTGCATGGCTTCCAAAGACTAGTTTAAAGAACACGGTGCTCATGTAGTTCTGGTTATTTGTGACAAATAGTTCCCTTATTATCATCAAGTTTAGACTTTTCCTTTCAAGTTCTTTAGCACACTTAGAACATTCTGAATTCTTTTATCTGGAGGGGATAGAAAGCTGAGGAGCCATTGGACGTTGGCAAGCTACTGGAGGGAATTCATCCGGGGAGACTTCCTGGACAAGTAGGCCTGTGGAAAGGAGATGAGAGCTTTCAATATAGAAGACTTGGTAGTGTGAGGCTGGGATGCAGAATTGGAGCATATGAACTATGTGGAATTGACTCTGGGGATTCTTAAAATAAGGGAATAACAGAGCTGAGGGTGATAGTTTTTAGGAAGCTAGGATATGTCGTTGCATGGAGTTTTAAACAGGAGGAAGGGGATGCCATCTTGGTTGCCTGCCCTTTCCTGCTTCTGGATAATTGAACCCAGTTCTAAAGGACTAATAGGGCCTGAGCAGGATCTATGTCTTTCCCAACTTCTAGCCCTTGTGACGTACCCTATAATCCCCAGAAGTGCCAGCGGGTCAGGAACAGATGCATGGGGAGCCAATTTCCTCATGGAGATAACTGGACAAGTAGGATTTGATGTTCTTGTTCATTCAAGTGTGAGCCTGGGGCGTCGTGGGCTGGGGGCGGAGGGAAGGAGTTGCCAGTGGGGTTTTTAGGAGGCAACTGGTCTTGTTCTTTGCTGAGATTCTAAGAACTCTGGAGACTGTTGTCCTAAAATGTCCTTGGTGGGCCCCAAGCCCTGTCTTTTCCAGTCTTCAGGCTCTCTCCTGGGTAGAATTCCAACCTCTTCCCTGCTCACAAGGAAGGGACCTGCTGGGCAAGTGGGAACGTGTAACCTCTTCAGAGACCTAAAGACACTTAGAGAGGTGGGCTGTGGAGAGAAGTCATTCTATCCGTGCCCATCAGCCTGGCAGAGAGAAGGGAGGCAAACTGGCCAGGTCAGGGGTATAAAGGACAGAGGAGAGAGAAATTCCTTTTCTTAAGCCCTGCCATTTACTTTAAGTGCATAATTCTTGCCATATCTTTTTTCCTCTGTTTTATGCATTTCTAGTCCAAATTTCTCAATATGGGGACAGTGGAGGGAAACTCTACCCCTGCCTGCTTCCTCTAATACAGTCATCCCTTGGTATCTGCAGGGAACTGGTTCCATAATCCCAGAGGATGCCAAAATCTACAGATGTTCACAACCTTTGTATGAGGTAGTATTTACATATAATTGACATACATCCTCCCATATACCTTAAATTATCTCTAGATTACTTATAATATCTAGTGCAATATAAATGCTATAGAGTTATTATGCGGTATTGTTTAGGGGAAATGATAAGAAAGAAAGTAGGCATATGTTCAGTATGGACACAATTTAAAAAAAACAAACATTTTTGATCCCTGGTTGGTTGAATCCCTGGACACAGAGGAGGCCGTGCTTATTTTTAATGTGCAATAAACAAATCTGACCCTTCTTCCCACTGGGAGAAATCCAACTCCCTCGTCAACATCTGTGTGGATTCCCAGGAGCCTCTGCTCTTGTGGTCTCTGTTCCCCACGATTTCCTCTTCCTGATGAGTCATCCACTTCATTTGTGTCTTGATTCCTTCATTCTCTGGGCCCTGGATCCCTCCAAATATGGCACACAGGCCCTTCCTCTGAATTTCACCGAGCAAAACAAAAACAAGATTGTTTTTGTTAAAGATTGGGAGCCGGGCGTGGTGGCGCACGGTTGTAATCCCAGTACTTTGGGAGGCGGAGACCGGAGGATCCGGGTTCGCGGCCAGCCTCAGAGCTCTCTCTCTCTCTCTCTCTCTCTCTCTCTCTCTCTCCCTCTCTCTCTCTCTCTCTCTCTGTCTACTTAGTGAGGCCCTCCACAACTTCGTGAGACCTGGTTTCAAAATAAAGTATAAAAAATAGGGCCAGGGGTGTAGCGCGGAGGTAGAACGCCCCTGCGTTCAATCCCTGGTACCGCAAAATAAATAAATAAATAAATAAAATAAAATAAAGATTGGGGTTAAATTTCAACACAAAAATACTTTACCAATGAATATTAGTCATCCACATTCCAAATTTCCTTGTCCCTGGGGAACTTGGGTCAATGAAGGTCCCTGCCGTTGGGAGCTTCCCACCCACTCGTGCTCCTTTTGACCCTGGTGTCCCCAGCCATTCTTCCTCCTGGCACACCCAATCCCTTAACTTTACTCTTCATTTGTTCATCTGCACTTGTTCATTGAGTGACTACTATGTGCCAAGCACTGTTCTAGTTACTAATTACTTTAAGTAGTTTAGTTCTCTTTGTCTCCTGTCACCCAGGAGAACGTCACCTTTCTCCACTGAGAACTCAAAACAGACACCTGGCTATGCTGACATTTTGATTTGTGTATATCATACAGTTCAGAGAAAAAACTATAAATCCTATGATAAACCACAACAAAGCAGAACTCGGTTAAGCACTAGTCTTCCAAACAAATGGAGGCTTGACACTTTATCTGGTTAGTAATTGACCCTAGCAAGAAAACCCCCCAAAACCCAAAACAAAACAAAAACATAAAAAACCCCAAAACCCCCAAACTAAACCAAACCAACAAACAAAAAACCCCAACAAAAACCAAACTTTCCTCTGGCTTTTATAGTAGTGATGTCTGCAGATGATACAATGAACCTTATGGAGATGATGATTACGTGAGGAAGCGCTGTTTTTCTGCCAGTGTAACGGCGAGGTAAGGAGCAGATGAGTTATTACTTTGCTGCTCCCCTTTCCCTTCTGTGCATCTTATTCAAGGAGCACAGTGCTTCTAAAGGAATTCCTTGCAAAGTCTGCAAATAAAAATATTTAAATTTGTCTTTGAGTTTTCTATTTGATTTTTTTTTTTTGGTGGTACTGGGGATTGAACCCATGGGCTTCTACCTCTGAGCTACACCCCCAGCCCTATTTTTTATTCTTTATTTTGAGACAGGGTCTTGCTAAGTTGCCAAGGGCCTCACTAAGTAGCTGAGGCTGGCCGCGAACCTGCGACCCTCCTGTCTCAGCCTCCCAAGTACTGGGATTACCAGAGTGTGCCACACTGCCCGGCTCTGGTTTTCTGTTAATCCTTCCCAAAGGTCCTTTCTTTGACATTACCCAAAGCTCACTGAAATATTTTCTTAAGCATAAAGCCATGTACATCTGGATAAATTGCGCCCTTGTTTTGGAGGGCAGGAGGCCCATAGCCAGTTATTTTTGTTATAAATTCTTCTATAATAAGAATGTTGCACTTCGGTTGGTGTGTATGGGACAGGCCAGGGGAGAAGGAGGAGGGCACCACCTGAGGGCGGGGCAGTTCCCTGGGCAACCGTGGTCCCTCGCTCCCTGCTGGTTCCGACACACTGAGTCTCTGGTATACTCTTTGCCCCCAACCTCCTACCCCACCCCTGCCACTTAGCTAGCACGCACTCCCCAGCTTTGGAGGATGCCACACAGAAACCAGGACTGGCTCACCACTCCTAGAAGTGCTCACGTGTTGAGAGCTGAGACTTGTCTTAGAAGCACACTGAGATTATCATCTTGGACCAGCCCAGTTTGGATACATGGTATTTGGCTGGGTGGGATCTGTCCGCAAACGGACACATTCCAAGGGACCTGGTGTAGTCTTCAAGGTGTGTCTTTGATGGCGTCTCCACCCAGTAATGGTTAATCCCTCCTTCCCCTAAGTTTATCATATGTTTGCCTCGCTGACCTTCTTTACTGTGACCTGAGATAATTGCTGATTTCTGTGTTTGATTAACTTTTAAAGTTCCTATAAAAATAAGGCCCTGGCTATAGAGCTCTGGGAGAATTTGCCATCTCTATCTCCTCCCTGACCCCCCGATTATTAAATGTAACTATTTTTGCAAATTACTCTATCAGACTTCGTGTTGATTTGTGTGAGAAGACCATTGTTAGGAAGCTGTCTGGTGCAGTGACCGTCTGTGGCAGGATCCACAGACTTCAGGAAGCTGTCTGGGCAGCGACCGTCTGTGGCTGGGGACCATAGACTGTATTGTCAGGAAGCTGCTTGGTGCAGCGACGTCTGTGGCTGGGACCACAGGCTGTTTTGTCAGGAAGCTGCTTGGTGCAGCGACCTTCCGTGGCAGGAACCACGGAGTAGATCGTCCGCCGGAGTTACCGCAATACTCACGGGCTTATGGGAAGCGGTATCGTTGTTAAGTTTCTGGGTGGTGGGTGGCAGAGATATCTCTGGAATAAACGCGGACTAGGGATCAGGGAAGGTCTGAACCAGGCAGGGTGGCTGCAGGTTTCTGCGAGTTTTCAGGAGACCGAGCAGCATCCTTGTGTGAGCCCTGGCAGGGAGCGCTGACCTGTGTGAATCCTGGTTTTTGTGTTTTAATTCCCTGCTTATTCTCCATAAATACACTTGTGCTGACCATTGCAGACACAATGAGTTAAGCAAAGGGCCTTTTCCCCTAGGCATGCTGGGAGGACTTCAGGGGCCATCATGTGGTGTCACAGCAGCAACATTCTCCAGAGTGGCCCACGGGGACAGATTCTGGCTGCCTGGCCTGGCTGTCTCCCTTCTTTTGCCCGGTACAAACTCTTAGCACTTGTGAGCTCTGTCTTAGCAGGCCTGGCGAATCTGGACCTGCAGAGGGTCCTGTGAGAACAATCCGGGGGGCTCTAGGACCCTGTCGCCTCCAGCGGCAGCCCTGCCTTTCAGCAGCTCTCCTTCCGGCCCAGGCTAGCCCCTGCCCTTTTCATTTTTGTAATTCCACAGTTTAATGGACACAGAAGGTACATGGCAGAGAAACATACTGGGTGCATGTTTGTTGAATGAATGAATAGATGTAAGAGACAGAGGAGAGATGCCCTTCTCTCTCTCACCCACGTTTCTAAGGCCTGTTGCTTCAACGTGGCTGGAGACCGTGGACACAGGCCACGTTGAGTCCTGAGCAGCAGTCTTGGGTCCCTGTCCTGGTGGTGTGTGGGTTCTCTTCTTTTTTTGGGGGGGGTACTAGGGATTGAACCCAAGGGTCCTCTACCTCTGAGCTACCCCATCCCCAGTTCTATTTTATTTTGAAACAGGGTCTCGTTTAGTTGCTGAGGGTCTCACTAAGTTGTTGAGGGTCTCCAGCCTGTGATCCTCCTGTCGCAGCCTCCCAAGTACTGGGATTACAGGTGTGTGCCACCATGCCTGGTTAGGTTCTGTTGTTGTTTCTTCTCCTTCCTCCTCCTCCTCCTCCTCCTCCTCCTCCTCCTCCTCCTCTTCCTCCTCCTCCTCCTTCTTTCTCTTCTTCTTCTTCCCCCTCCTCCTCCTCCTCCTCTTCCTCCTCCCCCCTCCTCTTCTTCTTCTCCTTTTTTTTTGGTGTGGTACCATGGGTTGAACCCAGGGGTGTTCTACCTCCAAGCTACACCCCCAGCCCTATTTTTTATCCTTTATTTTGAAACCAGGTCTCACCAAGTTGCAGAGGGCCTCACTAATTAGCTGAGGCTGGCCGTGAACTGGGATCCTCCGGTCTCCACCTCCCAAGTACTGGGATTACAAGTGTGCGCCACCACGCCTGGCCTTCTTCTTCTCCTTCTCCTCCTTCCTCTTTCCTCCTTCCTCCCTCCTTCCTCCCTCCTCCCTCCTCCTCCTCCTCCTCCTCCTCCTCCTCCTCCTTCTTCTTCTTCTTCTT
>PVJS01038106.1:0-19577 GCA_004027185.1 Glis glis
TTTTTTTTTTTTTGAGGTACCAGGGATTGAACCCAGGGGCGTTCTACCTCTGTGCTACACCCCCGGCCCTATTTTTTATACTTTACTTTGAAACTGGGTCTCATGAAGTTGCAGAGGGCCTCACTAAGTAGAGAGAGAGAGAGAGAGAGAGAGAGAGAGAGAGAGCTGAGGCTGGCCGGGAACCCGGATCCTCCGGTCTCCGCCTCCCAAAGTACTGGGACTACAAGCGTGCGCCATCACGCCCGGCCCAATCCTTAATTTTTTAAATTAAAGGTCCTTCATTTTATAAAATTATAGTGATAACCAATGGCTATATGGGGGGGATACTGGGGATTAAACCCAGGAGCATTCTACCTCTGAGCTATACCCCTAGCCATATTTTATGCTTTATTTTGAAACAGGGTTTCACTAAATTGCAGAGGACCTCACTAAGTAGCTGAGGCTGGCCATGAACCTGCGATCCTGTCTCATCTCTTGTATTGGGATTACAAGCCTGTGCCACCACGCCTGGCCCAATGGCTATTTTTAAAGGAACCTAGCTCTGTACTGTGCTACATACTCACTGCCTAGCACCAATCCCCCGACCATTAGCCATCCCAATCCCAAGGACACGCCATCATCAGAAGGAGCCAGCCTTCAAACTGAGCCTCCGAACTGAGCCTCCCTGGCTTCCGGCACCCACTGGCCTGTGTGTTCATTTTTCCCAACAGCCCCCAAAAGAAGCACCGCTTTAGAAGAAACCCCAAACCTCAGACTAGTGCAAGGTGGGGGGAGGGTAGGGGAAAGACTAGAATCCAATTTATTATAGGCAAAGAGACTTCAAAGTCTCCCTGTGATGGTTCAAACATCCATAACAGAATTGGTATTTCTTTTCCATTCAAGGCATGGCCGAGGCTCACTTCCAGGGCCCCCCGCTTCCTCTTGGAGGCTGCAACCCAGGCAGGCTCGCTGCCCTTTGATCTGAGTGGAACCAGGGTGTTACAAATACGCTTGTATTAAGCCATCTCCAGGCTGCCTGCGGGTCGGTCTGGAACGTGAGGATGGAGCCTCAGACTGTGAGGTCCCTGAGTCTTCACTCACGTTATATATATATTTTTTTCCTGGCAGGCTGGCTAATGCTCCTTACAAGGAATGCAACCACGTGATGCCCCTAAGCCACGGTAATGCCTATCAGCGTAAGGCAGGACTAGGGAGTTCTGTCTCCATCCTCGGAACCAGTTCAGGTGAACAGCAAGAGAACCACATGAGAGACTGGCAGTCCACAGACATTCAGTGAGCACCTGTGAGCTCCAGGCACCTGGCTAAAGTGCAGGGTCGAGGGCCATGAACACATCCACATTTCCCCGCCCATCTATGGGGTACGTGACTCTTTCCGAGGACCCCATCCCCTTATCCTCCTAGACTTGACAGTGCGGGCCTCCACTTTCAAAATCAAAATGCCCAAAGCCTTCTATGGCTGGGAGACATTCTGTGTGGACGGCCAACGTTCCCAGCAGCTCGGCCAGGACTTCCCTGTTTCCTGGATAATTTACTGAAAGTCCTCCATCCATTCTTCCCAGGTTGAGGGCATCTGCTGTGCCAAATTGTTTGCTGGTGGCACAGAGAAACCAACATAGTCTGCATTGCCCAAGGATAAAATTGCAGAGAGGGGTCGGAGGGGAGAGGACCGGAGAAGGGGTAGGGAGAGTAAAAGAGGAGAGAGGTGTCCTTGACGAACAATGTCACACACTTGCGTGACTTGTCACCAAGACACGTTGAACGATGGATGATTCGAGATGGAGAGAAAGCAGCATGTTTTATTTTTCACCAGCTCAAACCACACCAGTCAGAATCCCACAAAAATCAAGAATTCTGGAATCTTTGGGTGACTGCTCCATGAGAACGCAGAGATGATGCAATTAAGACCACTGTTCACTGACTCCTCTGGAGAGAAAAGATACTGCCTCTCTCTCTCTCTCTCTCTCTCTCTCTCTTTTCCTTCAGTACTGGGGATCGAACCCAGGGACATTATACCATCAAGACGCACTTCCATCCAGCCCTTTTTATTTTGAGACAGGGTCTCACTAAGTTTCCCAGGCTGGCCTTGAATTTATAATCCTCCTGCCTCAGCCTCCCAAGTACTGGGAATACACGTGTGCCATTGTGACCTGCTACTGTTTCTGTTTTTTTGTTGTGTTTTTGCAACGCTGGGAATCAAACCCACAGCCTCTCACGTGCCAGGCAAGTTCTCTATCACTGGGCTACACCTCCAGCCCTGGTACTGCTTTTAATATCATGCTTAGTGGACATCTCTCATCCCAAACACAATGCGACCACTGTAAGGCAGCGAGGGAATATACTCTGTGGGGTAGGAACATGCAAGCTTGAGCCCCGCAGACATGCAGGAAAGAAACGGTCTTCACTTCTCCTTGGAATAATGGTGGGACGTGCACACGAATGTTCTGGTTGGCCTTAAAAGAAAGAAACTCTTTCAGAGAGCAGAGACCTTAAACATCTTATCAGCCTTTGAAGTTATGCACAATGACATCCTTTGGTTCCTCGCCCAGGGCAGAGGTTTAAGCTTTAAGACTTCATTTACTTACCAAGAATTCAAGAAATATTTTCATAGTGCAAGGCAGAAGAGCTAATTTTTTAAAACAGCAAATGATCTGCTGGTGAGTTGGGGGGAAGCGTCCTTCACGTGGGCTCCCGCTGTGCCGAGGGCGCTGTAGGTGTAAGTTGCCGGGGCTGGTTTCCTTTATTTTCAGTCCTCTGCACTGCTCAGATTAGTTGCATGGGACTAAAGCCAAAGTCACAGAAGCAGAAGTAGGCTCTGATACTTTCATCCCTCCTCTCACCCAGCCCTGGTCCGAGCTGTGCCACCAACACCACTGTATCTCACACCCTCTGAAAAGCACCCACACCCAGCTCCCTCCAGTGCTGCTCCTCCAGTGGGAGTCCATGGTTCTGGGGTCATTTCCCACAGGTGAGGACGTGGTGGGATGCGGTGCCAGTCGCTGCCTCCGCTCAGCTCTTTGGCCACCTGGACCAGTAGTGGACCCTGTCCATCTGGTCGACCGCTCTAACCCTGCACACCCTGTCTTCAGCTGCCCCAGTGCTGAGTATACAGTAGGTACTCATGCCATGCTTGTGGAACAAAGGCCTGGTTACCCCTGCTCCTGATACGTTCTCTTTCTTATTTTTTTTTTTTTTTTGTGGTACCAGGGATTGAACCCAGGGGGGTTCTACCTCCGAGCTACACCCCCGGCCCTATTTTTTATCCTTTATTTTGAAACAGGGTCTCACGAAGTTGCGGAGGGCCTCACTAAGTAGCTGGGGCTAGCCGCGAACCCGCATCCTCTGGTCTCCGCCTCTCAAGTACTGGGATTACCAGCGTGCGCCACCACGCCCGGTGTTCTCTTTCTAGACTAGAACTACACTGTCAGTACCCTCAGTAATTTTTTTACTTTTTGGTACTGGAGATTGAACTCATGGGCATTCTAACTCCATGTTATACCCCCAGCCCTTTTTATTTTTATTTTTATTTTTGAAATAGGGTCTCACTAAGTTACTGAGGCTGTCCTGGAACCTGTGATCCTCCTCTATCAGTCTTCCAAGTACTGGGACTCCCCAGTACTTGGGTAATCTGGGGGTATACTCTTTTTAGGGTCTCATCTATGGTTCAGTCCTGGACACCAGAACTCTCTCTTGCCAGAGCTGTTTAGTGTGTTTGTTTTCATTTTAATCTCAACAAAAGTTCTTATGCAGTACTCCCCAAAAGCTGGGAATCTAGAGATGTTGGGAACCCAGTAATAGTTGCCTAAGAAAAGGTAAGAATATTCTACGCGGTCATTATCATGATTTGGTGATCTCCGTAAAATCAATGACTGAACTGAAGCCAACCACTTGAAGGACAACAGAAGGAAATCTGTTGCCGTGAGATTTACCTTTCTTCTTCAGAGAAGAACTTACTGATGATGTTAGGATAGGCCTCGGGCCAGTCATTGTGAAGAGCACCTGAAAAAACCACTCAGCGGAGCACGCCATGCCTGAAATCCCACCACTTGAGAGGCTGGGGCAAGAGGAGCACAGGTTCGAGGCTAGCCTCAGCAATTTAGCAAGACCCTGTTTCAAAATTTTAAAAATACAAAGATCTAGGAGTATAGCTTGGAGGTAGAATGCCCCTGTATTCAATCTCTAGTACAAAAACAAAAAACAAAAAACAAAACCCAGGGGCTGACAGTGTTATTCAGTGGTAGAAAGCTTGCCTACTATAGGTGAGGCCCTGGGTTCCATTGTTAGTGCGCATGCACACACACAAAAAAAAAAAAGAGAGAGAGAGAGAGAGAGAGGGAGAGGGAGAGTGAACGAGCGAGCATCCCTCAGGAATGTGAGCTTGGCTGTTTTGTGAAGGATATAGCTATTTGTTTGCTTAAGCAAGGCTGCATGCAGGCAAAGTTCTGTGAAAATATTAGCTAAACTCGAGACCTGACCAGCAAATACAAACCCGCAGTTCACATACATGTCACATGCATTCGCTCTGACTTACAGGTATGAATAATGTATAAATAAGCTGAACCCCAATGAAACAAGCAAGTAGTCTGCGTTCACAATAGAAGCATCGACACGACCCTTGGTTTAAGTTGGCCTTTAACTCCAAATCGTCTATAGACACAATAAAACAAGGTCTTGACTGGGCCAGGAAGGTGTCTCCACGTGGCCATGACGAATGATCCTAATTGAAGGCAACCAGGAGTCAACATGAAGGGCTCTTTCCACCTCCCCCCTCCACCTGCCTTGTTCACGGAGGGCCTCTGCATTTGAAAATCTTCAAGAAACTGCATCTAGAGTGGGACTCCTCACCATTCAGCCATCCTGGCAAAGAGGCCACACGGGTCCCCCAAACTACACAAAGGGGACAATTTGGTAAGAAAAGAACATGAAGCAGCACTTGTAGGTTAACTGAGTTAAAAGACACGCCTTATTAAAATAGCCCTTTGCTTCCGTAATATGAGAATGAAAAAGAAAAAACAGTAAAATAAATTTAGAAAGCCAAACTCAGGAGGTGAAATCTTAACTTTTGGTTTCTAATAAAGCAGGAAGGCAGAACTTGAGTCACTTCTGAAGATGTTCAATTCCCCAATTAGGAACCGGGCCCCTGAGCAGCTACCTAATTACCTGGGAGATTAATTCCCCCAGCGCAGCCCCCACGCCTCCTTTCCAGCCAGCTCGGCCGCCCACTGGGAAGTCGGGGGAAAGGAACATCTAGGTTAGGTTTGATGCTCACACTTATCAATGGTGACTCAGATCTCAGAAATAAAGATTGGCAGATCAAGGGGAAAGCCAGACATGACTAATTGGTTCATTAGTGCAGTGGAAATAAAATCACTTTCTGCAGTTGTAAAGACTCGAGTTAGTTTTCCAGAGCCCAAATGGGAAAGGAAAAACTTGAACAAAAAAGCAGATGAAAGTCAAGCAGTATACCGGCGGAAAGGAAAAACAAAACATGAACTACCTCTCTTGGAGTGACTTCCTTTTTATTTTATCTCATTTTAATTTTCATGTATTTATTTATTTATTTGTAAGTTGGGGCCTTGCTATGTTTCCCAGGCTGGCCCCAAACTCCTAGGCTCAAGTGATCCTCCTGCCTCAGTCTTCCAAGTAGCTGGGACCACAGCCACTGCACCCGGCTCATTTTATTTCATTGTAATGGGAGGAAAAGGAGAATTGGGGCTTTGTTGTTTTTATTCACATTTGATTTTTAAAATTTTTGTTTTCTTTCTTTCTTTCTTTCTTTCTTTCTTTCTTTCTTTCTTTCTTTCTTTCTGTACTGGGAATGGAAACCCAGGGGTATTCTCCCTCCGAGCTACACCCCCAGCCCTATTTTTTATTCTTTACTTGAAACAGGGTCTCACTAAGTTGCAGAAGGCCTCACTAAGTAGCTGAGGCTGGCTGCGAACCTGCAATCCTTCTGTCTCAGCCTCCCAAGTACTGGGATTACAAGTGTGCACCACCATGCCCGGATATTTCATTTTTTAAAAATTGATCATATCCGTATAGGGTACAAAATTCAAACACTCCAAAAGTAATACTCCCACCCTTGTGCCCAGCCACCCAGTTTGACTTTACGGCATAAAAAAAAAAAGCAAAACACCCCCAAAAAACAAAACAATAAAACTCACCATGTCGAGACATTGTCTTTCTGGCTTCATACCACCTCTGGCCTGCACTACCACTTGCTTTTCGCTACCCCGCCCTTTGTGATTTTGCAACTCTACCCTTCGTTTATTTCATATAAGATACATCATATGCTCCTGGCCATAGTGCTCCCTAATATGGAGCAGAATTCAGCTCTTTCTGTCCCTTCCCCAAATCAGCCGGGCACTTTCTATCCCATAAGAAACAAACAAGAAGCCGGGTGCGGTGGCAGGCACCCGGAATTCCAGTACTTGGAACGCTGAGACAGGAGGATTACAAATTCGAGGCCAGTCTCAACAACTTAGTGAGACCTTATTTCAATGTAAAAAGGGCCAGGGGTGTAGCTCAGAGGTAGAATGCCCCTGGGTTCAACTCCTAGTACCATAACAACAACAAAAAAACCAACAACAACAACAACAAAAAAAAAACTAAGCAACAAATACTACACACACACACACACACACACACACACCCCAAAAATGAAAGAAAAAAAACCATTACAACAATGATCTAAATCTGGTGTGTCCTTTCAGATGCCATCTATGCTAATATACTAGCATTTCTTTCCTTTGTCAAAAACTGTGTTTTGTAAACTCTTCTGCACTCTGCTGTCCTCATGCATTGTGGAGATCATTCTGTATCAATCCACACACCACTGCCTTACATTGTACAGGTACAAGTAGATTTGTAGGATAAAATTCAAGAAATGGAACTACTTGGCCAAAAATACGTGCATTTTCTATTTCAACTAATACTATCACTTTGCCCTTCGTGGAGTCTGTATCCATTTGTGCTCCCTCAGCAAGCCGTAGCTTCTTGCCTCAGTCAACACGGTATTGTCAACACAGAGTATTATCAACCTTTTTGAACTTCACCCAGCTGACAGGTAGAAATGATCACTTCTTTTGTATTTCTCTGATTAGCAGTAAGAATATCACCTTTTTAGCCAGGTGCGGTGGCACACAACCGTAATCTCAGCACTTGGGAGGCTGAGACAGGAGGATTGCAGGTTTGAGGCCAGCTCACGGTAACTTAGTGAGACCCTATTTCAAAATAAAAAAGTAAAATAGGACTGCGATGTAGCCCAGACGTAGAACCCCCTGTGTTCAATCCTCAGTACCACACATACATGCACAAAAGAATAATCACCTTTTCATATGTTTAAGGAACTTATATTTCCTTTTCTGTCGACTACATGCTCATATCTTAAAGGCAATCTCTCTAGCAAATAACATCCAAACTGGTTTGTTGTTCAGTGCTTTATAGTTTCCTGCGCCCATTCATATATTATCTCATGTAATAATCACACTAACCCAGTACAGAAGCATAAAGTACCATTCCCATTTTATAGCCAAGAAAGCCAAGGCTGCATTGGTTAGCAGATTTGACCACCAAAGACTCCATTGTAAATCTGTAGCCAGAACTAGAGTCCACATTGTTTACCTGCTAGTCTAATGTGTTTGTCTTTTGTTACTACATCAACATGCCTCTTAGATTGCAGAAAAAATGACAAGGGCATATTTTCTCTAATAATGAATTTACACTTTCTGTTGACCTGGCTGGTTTTCATTGTGTAACAAGGAAATAAGAGATACTAAAACTTCATTTGGTTTCTTTTTTTGTGTGTGTGTGGTACTGGGGATTGAACCCAGGCGCGTTCTACCTCCGCGCTACACCCCCGGCCCTATTTTTTATACTTTATTTTTGAAACCGGGTCTCACGAAGTTGCGGAGGGCCTCACTAAGTAGAGAGAGACAGGAAGAGAGAGAGAGAGAGAGAAAGAGAGAGAGAGAGAGCTGAGGCTGGCCGCGAACCCGGATCCTCCGGTCTCTGCCTCCCAAAGTACTGGGATTACAAGCGTGCGCCACCACGCCCGGCCTAAAACTTTATTTGTTCTCATCTTCTAGTTTGGGCCAAAGTCTAAAAATAAGCATCAGACTCTGTACATCATGGATGTATCAACCTGTTATTACCAGGTGGGCAGGATGCTGGGGAGAAGAGGAATAGGAAGAGGATTAACCACATATCCACCCCTGGAGGTCTGGGGCCCCTGGACAGACCTTCCAATAGTGTGGGGAGAGACTGAAGGCACTAACTCCTATGGGGGAGAGGAAGGACGTCCCAGGAGGGCAGAGAACACACCCAGAGGAAGAGAAGGTCACAGGTCGCAGAGGCTTCCCATTTTCTTGGCTATTGACAAGGAATGCTTCCGGGTTCAACCTGGGATGTGAATTCCTAAGTATTCTCTGACCTGTCCCTGGGGAGCTGGTTTCTATCAGAGAGGAGCTGGGGGACAGAACATGCCCAACTGATATGGGGAAGGGAAGGGGATGGGAGAGCTGGATTCTGCCCCACGGTGTGAGAGTGCTAGAGACAGGGGCATGTGGTTATATCTTATCTGAAATAAACAAAAGGTAAGGTATCAACATTACAAAGGACAGGGTAGTGAAAAACGAGTGGTAGTGCAGGCGAGAGGTGGTGTGAAGAAGCTGGAAACAGAAGGTCCTGACATGGTGAGCAAGCCACAAAAAGGGTCATCCAGGGAAGCACAGTGCAAAAATTAAAGGAGAGCCAGGCGTGGTGGCACACACCTGTGATCCCAGTTCTTGGGAGGCTGAAATGGGAGGATCACAGGTTTGAGGTCAGCCTCAGCAACTTAGACCCTCAGCAACTTATCAAGGTCCTGCTTCAAAATAAAAAGGACTGAGGGTATAGCTTGGAGGCAGAATGCCCTTGGGTTCAATCCCCAGTAATTAATACACACACACACACACACACACACACACACACATCAAAGGTAGGCAGTGTGTGGGGCCAGCACGAACCCAGCTGCAAGGCTGGAATTGAGAGAGGGCTCTGGCATGTGGATAGGGCACAGCTGAGCACAGGACCCTAGTTCCTGGGGTTCTCGACCAGGTGAACAAGACAGGAGGTTTGGGCCCAGAGACAAGGTAGGAATCTGGGTACCAGTTTGGAGAACTAGTCACAGAACAAAGTCTCAAGGTCAAGGGCAGCCTGGGCAATAAGGACAGAGGGATCCAAGTTCCTCGCACACTGCCTCAGGTCAAGACTAACCCAGGACTTGGACGAGCCCCACCACTCAGGAAGGCTGAGCGGTCTGGCAGGGCAGTCAGGACAGCCCCGGGGTTGACGTCAGAGGGGAGGGAGGGAGCGGCCATCCTGCAGCTGTAGAAGGCTCTGGGGGCCAGCTGGAGAGGAGGGCTGACGGTGGGGCCGGGTGGGCCGCTAGCTGCTCTTCATTATCTGACTGAGAAGCTGAATGCATCTGGTGCAACCTGCCTACATTTGAGAGAGCCCGGGCTTCTCTTAACATGAGACCTCTTCCCACTTATCACTTCTAAGTCTTACCTGCCTTCTCTGGGAAGGTAATAAAGAAAGTGTGATTACTAAGTCATAGAACTCATTTTTTTGGATACAGGTACCAGAACTTCTACATACAAATTGCATCCAAGAGCCAAGCTCCTCTTAACACGGAGTGGAGGAAATAGAGCAGAACTGAAGTTATCCTCATCAGCTCTGGGACAGGGAAGGGGACAGAGGCCATTGCTCTAGGTCACAGATACACTTTGGGGATGGGGAGTTTCTACAAATGGGTGGGGTCTGCTAGGCCAGGCTTCCTTGTGAAACCAGGAATGAGCATAGGCAGTGGGTGGGGGGTGCTAGCCAGATGGTGGCCATGTGCAGCTCCTGGGTGACTGATAAGGGGAAGAAAAATGGGGGCCACTTCCTCACAGAGCCTGTCGTACTAGATGCAAGGAGGGGGAACCATAGCCTGTCCCCAAGTAACTTACAGAACTCAATCATGGCGCAAAAGTTTTAGACAGCGAACGCCCAGCCCTGGAATCCACCGGTTTCGTGAACAGTAGCATACCTAGTCACGGATTTTAGGATGGACTCCAGGGCCAGTTGTCAAGTCTGAGTCTCATTACTTTATTTTTATTTATTTATTTATTTATTTATTTATTTATTTATTTTTGGCGGTACTGGGGATTGAACCCAGGGGCATTCTACCTCTGAGCTACATCCCCAGCCCTATTTTTTATCCTTTATTTGGAAACAGGGTCTCACTAAGTTGCGGAGGGCCTCACTAAGTATTTGAGGCTGGCCATGAACCCGGATCCTCCTGTCTCAGCCTCCCAAGTACTAGGATTACAAGCATGCGCCACCACGCCCGGCATCTCATTACTTTATAATGGCCTATCGTTATGGGCCCAAAATTAATGTTGCCCAGCAAGTCCCACCTGCTTTCCAGTGACTTATTTGTTGCAATCCCTAAGGATGTGCAAGAGTTCAACAGAACCAGCTACCAGTTGCTGACTGCCAGCTCAGGCCGGGTCCTGAGGTAAACATGGTACATAGGTCCATTTGGCTCTCAGAGGAGGTAACAGACCTCAAGAACTCTCCCAATCAGTAAAGAAGCTGAGACTAGAGACCAGGTCGCCATCACTTAACCCTGCTTTGTGGCCTCTAGATAGAGCCCCAGTTCAGACATTTCCAACAGAGGTGGTCTCGGTTATTTAAAACATGTAATATGGACCATGGCCCAGGCTAGACCACCTGGGAGGAGGCTGGCGTTAAATGACAGGAGGGGGACCTAGGTGCTTTCTGGCTGAAACTCAGCCCTCAGGTATGGCTGGTATGGCCTCACTGAAATGCTTGGGAACACAGAAGGTGGGGCTCAGGGGAGAGGAAGTAAGGGAGGATGCATGGCAGTGACCACTGCCAATGGTGGCTTTCATGATACAGGTGTGAAGCTTTCCGGCAACTTCAAGTAACACTGATGGTTTTAGGCACCTTCAAAGGCAATGCCTAGTTTCACAGGCAAGGGGAGAAACATGGTAGCAGAGAAGGGGGTCTTCCAAAAATAACTGAAGATGTGTGTAATTTTTTTTTTTTTTTTTTGCGGTACTGGGAATTGAACCCAGGGGCATTCTACCTCTGAGCTACACCTCCAGCCCTATTTTATTTTTTATTTTTGAAACAGGGTCTCACTAAGTTGCAGAGGGCCTCGCTAAGTAGCTGAGGATGGCCTCGAACCTGCGATCCTCCTGTCTCAGCCTCCCAAGTACTGAGGTTACAGGCATGCACCACTATGCTTAGCTTAACTATTATAATTACAGTTGCTCTGATGTTAACTTTAGGTTGGTGTGATCTTGAAGGAAGGTGTGTGTGTGTGTGTGTGTGTGTGTGTGTGTGTGAAAATGGGCTTCAGTGTGACAATGCAATCTGCCATCACATCAAAATAACGAGACTCCTGTTTTTGTCCTGTGCCCTCTTGTAGCTGTATCTACTTCCCTTCTCCAACCTGTAACCAGGAAGCAGGAGTTCCACATTATTTCATTCAGCTCCTCAGAGGAAAACTACTTCTAAATAGACCTCACTCATTTTGCAGCCGCATCGTGAATTCTTGGCAAAATAACCCAAATCATATGTCCCAGGAAGTGTCAATAGTCAACAGAGTTTGAGCACCAGTACCCTTCAGTATTGTCATGTGGAAGGAAAAGAAAGCACCCAGGCTGAGCATCCCTTATCTCAAAATCCAGAATCCAAAAGGTTCCAAGATCTGAAGCTTTTTGAGCACAAATACGATGCCACAAATAGCAAGTTCCACAAATGACCTCCTGCGACTGGTGGCTGTCCAAATGCAGGCATGTTGTAAATATTGTATACAATTACCTTCAAGCTATGTGCATAAGTATACATGAAAGAGAGGAATTTTGTGTTTAGACTAGGTCCTAGCCCCAAGATATCTCATTTCACTGTATATATGTAAAAATTCCCAAATATGAAAAAAAATTCTGAAATCTGAAACAATTCTGGTCCCAGAAGTGGTGTTTCGGATAAAGGATATTCAGTGTGCACTCATATTCACCCCAGTGGGGTCTCTATCTTTCTATCCATGTAAAAAATAGGGGTGGGCAGACTTACACATGGTAGAAAGGTGTATAGTTAAGAGTTACCCAAAGGGGAGTCAAAAGGAATCCAAAAATCGTACTAATATCAAACTGTATAATTTGCAAATTTTTGGATGTGTACTAATGCAGCCTGTACCAAGCATTTTAGGCAACATACTAGAATTTTATTTTCAGGTTGTCATCTGCAGGGTTTTTCTGATTTTTTTCTCATTTACCCGCTATCCTGTACCTGGCTTGCCTACACAGGATGGTGGAATAGGACGCTGTACCAGACATTTCCTGACCCCCCTCCATTTGTAAAACAATTCTGCCCTCATGGATACCTGCAGAGGGTGATTACGAGGACATCACACAAATCTCACACTGTCAAAACCACGCTCAATTAAACTAATAGAGGATGTTCCATTTCAAAACATGCCCACGTTACATCCTGATGAGGAGGTATCAAAAGAAAATGAATTTGGACCACTTTTGAATGGTGACATCTGCATTATCATAGCGATTCACTTATCAAACTAATTTAGCTTCAGATCAAAATCAACACTGCTGTCAGAGAGTGGATTTCTATTCATTTAAGAATTTCCAGGCTAAAGAGAGATCCGTGGGAATTTTAATGACTTGGAGGGAAAAGAGGGTCTATGTACAGCGATGAGGATGGAACTCTCGACATATCCAGCAAGTTGTATATGGAGCAGCTACTGTAAGGCCCCATCCTATGCAGGGAGAAGCTTCCAGAACACAACCCAGTCCTAGCGGGGTGTATAGTCCTGCCTGCAGAGCTGGGGACAGTGAGGGGGAGGATGTGATGAGCAAAGCTATTACCAATGACTTCCCACAAACCAGGCAGGCACTGGCCCCTGTGGCTGACGAAATTCATCCTCACCAGGTACTATGATTAGCATGTCCATTTCACAGGTGGGTAAGTGGAGCATAGGAAGTCATAAATATGTGAGGGCTAGAGCTGGGGCTCAGCACTAGAGTGCTCGCTTAGCATGCATGAAGCCCCAGGTTCGAGCCTCAGTACCCCCAACCCCAAATCAAATAGTACTTCTCATAGATGAGTTTCAAATAACTTTGATATTCTATCTCATCTAACACCCAGAACCACAGTGAGGCTGGTAGTACCCCGAGTATCTCGCAGCCATGGAAGATGGTAATGGCGGAACCAGGAGTGGAAGGTGGGTCGCATGGCACCCATAGATGGTGTGAAAAGGCAGTCCCTTGGGACCCGGATGTGGCACCCACATGGCATTCTATAGGACTTCACTGTGGAGGAGATCGCTTCCTGTGTGGGTGGTGTGAGCCACATCCACAGAGGAGGGTGATGGGTGGGAGCCCTGGGGGAGGGGGTCCAGGTTGCAGAAAGAGAAGGGGACACCGTTTCAGATGGCAAATGGAGCCGGAGCAGAGTACGGCAGAGGACAGGAAATAGGTACTGTTGGGGACCAGGAAGTAGCTCTGTTTGGCTTGAAGGAGGGTCAGTGGGGCAGGAAACAAGAATCGCAGGAAGCAGGGCCCTTGTGCATTTGGAGTAGTGTGACAGGACTGAAGACATTTAGTGGACACGTCTTTCAGAAGGTGACTCGAGTGTGAGGAGATAGTAAAAAAAAAAGAAAAAAATAGTAGCTAAGGAGAAAGGTAGGATTTTATTGGGAATGCTGAATAAATTATAGGATAAATAATATGTACTCTACAATTATTATAAGTCACTAATAATTGTAGAATAAATATAAAAGTAAATATAGAATCAACTCTCCAAATCAAAGGGTTCTTTTAAGAACCCAGAGGACGTCCACAAATGAAACATCCACAACTCGGCTCTCGTCTCTGAATTGTTTCTAACTTTATCTTTTTTAATGGCCGATCCTCGGATTGACTCACACACTTTCACTCCATGCTAAAAGCAAAAGCCTCGTGTCATCATCATTAATAATGAATGGAAGAGACTCAGGTTCCTCACTAGACAGGAAAAGCAGAAAGAGCAAGCTCGGAAGTTCAGTTGAAGGTGATAAGGACTCACCGCAGCTAAAGGGCTCCAAAATCTACCAACCTCTCCCATTAGGCATGGAGTTGTGTCCTTCAAAAAACCTACATCGAGGTCGGAACTCCCAGAACCTCAGAATGTGGCCTGATTCAGAAACAAGGTCTTGTAGGTGCAATTACTTAAGGTGCACCTGCATCTTTGGAGTGAGATGGGTCCTAAGTCCTAAATGATTGGCCTTATAAAAAGAGAAGACACACAGGTAGAGAAAGCATGGGGAGAGGGCCACGTGATGACGGAAGCAGAGACTGGAGGGATGCTGCCCCAGTCAAGGACCAGCTAAGAGGTTGCCATTCTAATTGGGGTTAGATGAAATCTCGGTGTAGTTTTGATTTGCATCTCCCTCATTGCTAATGATGTAGGTGTCTGTCAACAGATGAGTGGATTATGAAACTATGGTATATACATACAATGGAATTTTACCCAGCCATAAAGAAGAACAAAATTATGTCATTTGCAAGAAAATGGGTGGAACTAGAGAATTTTTTTTTTTTTTGCAGTACTGGGGATGGAACCCAGGGGCATTCTACCTCCCAGCTATACCCCCAGCCCTATTTTTTATTCCTTATTTTGAAACAGGGTCTCACTAAGTTGTGGAGGCCTCACTAAGTAGCTGAGGCTGGCAGCGAACCCGGATGCTCCAATCTCAGCCTCCCAAGTACTGGGATTACAAGCATGCACCACCATGCCCGGCTGGAACTAGAGAATTTTATGCTAAGTGAGCTCAGCCAGTTGCAGAAAGTCAAGGGTCAAATGTTTTCTCATGCGGGAGATAGAAATTGGGAAACAAAAGAGACGTCAGATAAATGATACTAGAAGAATGACGAGACTTGGGGAGGGAGGTGGGGAGATGAAAGTAGAGACCTGATAAGGAAACGGTTCAAATAATGCTATGTTTATATATAAAGTTATCAATACTAATTTCTTGTGTGTGTGTGTGTGTGTGTCGTACTGGGGATTGAACCAAGGGGCATTCTACCTCTGGGGGACACCCCCAGCCCTTTTTTACTTTTTATTTCAAAACAGTGTCTTGGTAAGTTGCGGAGGGCCTCGCTAAGTTGCTGAGGCTGGCCTCAAACCTGTGATCCTCCTGTCTTAGCCTCCCAAATACTGGGATTACAATCATGCACCACCACAACACCCAGCTAACTAATTTCTTTCTTTCTCTTTCTTTCTTTCTTTCTTTCTTTCTTTCTTTCTTTCTTTCTTTCTTTCTTTCCTTCCTTCCTTCCTTCCTTCCTTCCTTTCTTCTTTCCTTCCTTCCTTCCTTCCTTCCTTCCTTCCTTCCTTCCTTCCTAAATACACTTTTACTGGTATATTGTAGTCTCACATCCTAATGCAGTTCAGAGTGTTAGGAACATAGAGGCACACAGCACTTGGTGAGCGTCCCCCAGCCTAACTAATTTCAATATTATGCAGGGGAAGGAGGAGGGCGCGAGATGGGATCTGAAGGGAAACGCATCAAGTGTCGTGTGCACGGAGGTTTCTATCACTCTGAACCTCATTATGATGTATGATTATAATGCACCAATAAATAAATAACAATAATGATAAAAACGCTAAGAGAGAGGCAGGCCCCGATTCTCCCCTAGAGATTTCAGCCTCTACAGCACTGCCAACACCTTTATTTTGGACTTCCTGCCTCCAGAACTGTGAGGGGGTACATTTCTGTTGCTTCTTCAAGACACCCTGTTTGTGGTACTTGGTCATGGCGGCCAGAGGAAAGCAACATGCCTTTTGTGTCCAGTTTTGAAAGGGAGAGCATTGAAGGATGAGTTCAGGTTGGACTTGGGAGACTAGGTTTTGGGGCTCCATTCCTCAAGTCCCTTCCAAGGTCCCCAGACCCAACATCCTCATCTTGAAAATGAAGTAGTAGGGCTGGACAGGCCCTCAGGCCTCTTTTCAGATCCTAAGCTCTATGATTCTATTACATCATAGCCCCCCAAAAGTCATTTATTCATAGCCAGGCGTGGTGGTGCACACCTGTAATCCCATTACTTGGGAGGCCGAGACAGGAGGATCACAGGTTCAAGGCCAGCCTCCGCAAGTTTGTGAGGCCCTCAGCAACTTAGTGAGACCTTGTTTCAAAATCAGAAGGGCTGCGGGTGTAGCTTGGAAGTAGAAGGCCCTTGGGTTCACAATTCCCAGTACCAAAAAAATAAAAAGTCATTTGCTCGCATACCTACTGAAGGTGAGAGTCTCCCGGGGGTGAGGAACTGAAGACACTTTGGAACTCAAGAAACCTCCAGTCAGCAGCAGAAGTCAAGGAGAAAGTGCAAAGAAAGAGTAATTAGTAGCAGTGGCTGCGTTCACCATATGCCACATGATCGTTCCATCTTCCCGTCAAATCTGGCCCGCAGCCCTCATGCCATAGCGAGTTAATACAAAGAGACGCTGGGAGCTGCCAGATACAGAAAATTAATAAGCACATGGGATGCATGGAGCATGTCTGCCCCTGCACTTCAGTCCCCAAGCCTGCGCGTGTCAAGGTCATCGAACCCTGGAAATATGGAACCTGCTGCGTAGAGAAGAAAAAAAGACAGAGAGAGAGAAAGAAAAGAAAAGAACAGACAGAAAAGAAAAGGCTGGCATTTAAATCTGCCCCGACCCAACCCTCGGCTCCATCGCCTGTGTCTTTTCCTCTCTCATAGTCCTGGCTGGTGGGCCCTTCGGAACTGCTAGAAACTCATGATTAATAAAACAAACCCCACTAGGAAAGACCAACAGGAAATTCCGGTGAAAACCTCACACGTACACACTATACTATTTTACCTTTTTTTTTTTCCCACAAGTAAATTGCAGCTGTCAAATGACACCCTCTCATTACTGTCACTGACACTCTTAAGAACGGCGAATCAGAAAAGCCTACAGAGGTATTTAATCAGATTTTTTTCTTCAAATGACCTAATGTTTTGGTACGAGACTGCTGCCAGCTCATGCTGGGGAGAAATTTAGCACTGTCAGCATTTAATTATTATTTTATCGTGGATTTCTTTGCTTTCCTACGGGGAAGAAATAACTTAAAATTTTTTTTAAAAAATTCAGCAAATGCTTAGTTTTTTTTAACATCACAAGACACCGCCTTCCGTATTTTGCTTCTTCAAAAACGACTTGTCCCGGATGTGGGGCATCTCACAGAAACGCTCTCTTTTTTTTTTTTTTTTTTTTGCGGTACTGGGGATTGAACTCAGGGGTGTTCTACCTCCAAGCTACACCCCCGGCCCTATATTTTATTCTTTATTTTGAAACAGGGTCTCATGAAGTTGCGGAGGGCCTCACTGAGTAGCTGAGGCTGGACGCAAACCCAGATCCTTCGGTCTCAGCCTCCCAAGTACTGGGATTACAAGCGTGCGCCACCACGCCCGGCTACAGAAATGCTCTTTTAGGTTAATAACTGGTACTACTACACTTGCCGCAATCTTCCAGGACCCTGAAGTCATAACGTGAAAACAGCATTCGTTGTTCTGGTTTTGGGGAGAGGAGATTATTTTATGACTCATCCGTGTTTTATGTGTGACGACAGCTACTCATTCCAAACATCTCCTGCCCCCAGACCCTGAGCGCGAAGACCGTGGCTTTGCGCCCCATCCCTCTCTCTGTTTCTCTCCTCCCTGTGACTTTGTCTTTTTCCATAAATGTGCCAAGCTCCTTCCACCAGCCTCAGGATCTTTGTACATACTATGCCTTCAGCCCAGAAGCTCTTCTTGAGAAGAAAGTGGGGAAGAGAAAAGAAAGATAAGTGGAAACAGAAAGAGAAGGCAGGGGTGTATGTGTGACCATCCTCCATGAAATGACCCAGGGTTACAAGTAGAGTGGCCAGTCATGGTGATACGAGGGCCAGATGTCTAGGTTTGCTTCCTGAAACTAGTTTCCCTTTCATCTTTAATTTCTTCCTTGTCATTCATCCAACGTCTTTTCTTTTTTTTTTTTTTAGAAAAATAGACATTTCATCATCAATACCACAAAAACCCTCAGCTCTTCATCTGCTTCTCTTCTCCTTTAACCAGTTCCTTTTTCCCAGCTTTGGATTCCAGTTCTCTGAACAAGCTAGGGTGCTCGGTGCAGACAAGGCATCAGTAATGTTTAATTGAGCATTTACTTTTGGGGGGGGCAGTGCCAGGGATTGAACCCAGGGGCACTCTATCTCTGAGCTATACCCCCAGCCCTATTTTCAATTCTTTATTTTGAAACAGGGTCTCACTAAGTTGCGGAGGGCCTCACTAAGTAGCTGAGGCTGGCCTCGAACCCGGATCCTCCTGTCTCAGCCTCACAAGTACTGGGATTACAAGCGTGCGCCACCACGCCCGGCTTAATGGAGCATTTACTGCAAGCAAGGGATTGTGTTCACTGCTGATGGTCCCCTGTGGGGTAAACCTGGATGCAGAGTGGTACCCGAGGGGAGATGCGCACGTGGGAAGAAAGCTAGTCATTCAGCAGGGCGTGGTGCGATTCGCCTGTGGCAACGATGAGCAGGGTACTGTGGTTCCCAGTTGCCAGCTCCAAAAGATGACTTGTACCACAAAGATCCTTGATTTCAAAGAGGACTTGAGGTTTTCCTCCCGTTCCTATCTTCCCTCTGCTGCACCCCCTAATTTCTGCCATCTTAGTAAATGTCAGCATCCTGGGACCTCTGTCGTCCTCCCCCCTTCCATCTGATCTACTAGAAACCTCCATCATCCTCACCGCTTCAGGACTTTTCCTCACTCTAGTCCACGGACATCGCCCACCTAGTCTCTGGGACTGCACTCTGCCCATTTCTGAAACATTCTGCCCACAACAGCTAAAGGGAGGCTCTAAACAGAAAGCGGACCACGCCTTTCCCATGCTGGAAACTGGCTGACAACTTCCCATGGGAGCTACAATAAATCCAGCCTCCTCCAAGGCCAGCCTGCCTCCGCTTACTCTCTGGGCCTCTGCCCGTGCCATTCTCTCCCACACACTCACACAGCTCTGTCTCCACAGATGTGCTAAGCTCCCTCCACCGGCCTGGGGGCCTTTGCACATGCTGTCCCTCAGCCTGGAAGCTCTTCTTCCCACCATGTGCAGAGTGAGCTCTTTCTGGATTTGTAGGACTCTGTAAATATCACATCCTCAGAGCTGGCCTCTAACATTTGTGTCCTTCATTGCTTCTTATCACAAATTGCAACTGTTTCATGTATTTGTTTACATGCTAATTATATAGAAATTCCTTGCTGATAAGGAATTTCCTCCCTCTGTCCTTTTTTTTTTTTTTGGCGGTACTGGGGATGGAACACAGGGGCATTCTACCTCCGAGCTACATCCCCAGCCCTATTTTTTTTTTTTTGCGGTACCAGGGATTGAACCCAGGGGCGTTCTACCTCCGCGCTACGCCCCCGGCCCTATTTTTTTATGCTTTATTTTGAAACCGGGTCTCACGAAGTTGCGGAGGGCCTCACTAAGGA
>PVJS01038107.1:0-19574 GCA_004027185.1 Glis glis
AAGTCCCAGAAAATGGTTACCTGGTTACCTACTCAGGAACCCCTCCCACCATTTCTCTCTCTCTCTCTCTCTCTCTCTCATTCTTTCTCTCTCTCTCTCTCTCTCTCTCTCTTTCTCTCTCTCTCTCTTTCTCTCTCTCTCTCTAAGGTCCTGTTGGCTTTGTGGGAAAGTGGTGTGTAACTGATGGCACTTGACCCCAGCAAGTCCCAGATAGTGACCAGAAGACACTCGCTGGACATCAAGGCCAACCAAGACCCCTAGGGGTGACCTGCAACTCTCTTCAGTATATCACATGGACTTTGGGAGAAAGCAGTTTGCAACTGACAGTGTGTGGCTTGGGCTACTCTCAAGAAGCGTCTAGAAAGCAGCTGCCAGACACCAGGGTCCCCACTGCCCAAAAGGGAAATTTGCCTCTTTTTCCCTTCCCTGTTCTCTTTACAATAAACTCCCTGCTCACCTTTCTTTGCTGAGAGTCTTGATACATTGCTGAGGTGGGCTCGAACCTGTGATCCTTCTGTCTCATCTTTCTAAGTGCTGGGATTTCAGGAGTGCACCACCACAGAACTTTTATGAAATCTTTTTTTTGCGGTGCCGGGGATTGAACACAGGAGCATTCTACCTCCGCGCTACATCCCCCAGACCTATTTTTTATTCTTTTTTTTTTTTTTTTGGCTGTTCTGGGGATTGAGCCCAGGGGCGTGCTACCTCCGAGCTACACCCCCAGCCTATTTTTTATACTTTATTTTTGAAACCGGGTCTCACGAAGTTGCAGAGGGCCTCACTAACTAGCTGAGGCTGGCCGCGAACCAAGATCCTCTGGTCTCTGCCTCCCAAGTACTAGGATTACAAGCGTGTGCCACCACGCCCGGTTCCTATTTTTTTATTCTTTAATTTGAAACAGGGTCTCACTAAGTTGCAGAAGGCCTCACTAAGTAGCTGAGGTTGGCCGTGAACCCAGATCCTCCAGTCTCAGCCTCCCAAGTACTGGGATTACAAGGATGCACCACCACGCCCGGCTTATGAAATCATTCTTAAGGATAGATTCCATCTTCTTTGTTCATGTAAATGACCTGCCTTAGAATAATGTGGTTGAAATTTTCATGGCTCAATGGCACATACCTGCAATCCCTAGAGTTGTGAGGCAGAGACAGGAGGATAGCAAGTCCAAGGCCAACTTGAGCAATTTAGCAAGACGCTCAGCAAATTAGTGAGACTCTGTTTCAAAATAAAAAGGGCTGGGGATGTAGATTACCGGTATGATGCCCCTAGGTACAATCCCCAGTACCACACACACACAGAGAAATGTTAATTTTGGTTCATGGTAAAATAGGTTATGTGGCCTGGCATGGTGGCACATGACCATAATCCCAGTATTTGGGAGGCTGAGACAGGAAGATCTTAGGTTTGAAGCCAGCCTTGGCAACTTAGTGAGAACTTCAACAATGTAGCAAGATCCTGTTTCAAAATTAAAAAATAAAAAGTGCTAGGGGTATAATAGCCCAGAGGAAGAATGCCCCTGGGTGCAATCCCCAATACCACACACACAAAAATTTGGGAGGTTTTTTTAATACATTTCTTCTGAATTTAGGAACATAAAGTGTATATGAATTAAAAACATCTGAGCTAGATATGGTGGCAGACGCCTGTAATCCCAGTACTTGGGAGGCTGAGACAGGAGAATCACAGATTTGTGGACAAGTTGTCTAGACCTTGTTTCAAAAGAAAAATAGTTTGGCTGGGGGTGTAGCTCAGAGGTAGAATGTTCTTGAGTTCAATCCCTAGTACCAATAAACAAAACAAAATAAAACAAAAACCATCTAAGACTTTAGAATTTGGTAGCAGGGTGACACTAAAAAAAGAGCACTGAATAAGGAGTCAGAAAATCTTGTGAGCTGGGCGTGGTGGCGCACGCTTGTAATCCCAGTACTTGGGAGGCTGAGACAGGAGGATCACAGGTTCGCGGCCAGCCTCAGCTACTTAGTGAGGCCCTCTGCCATTTAGTGAAACCCTGTTTCAAAATAAAGAATAAAAAATAGGACTGGAGGTGTAGCTCGGAAGTAGAATGCCCCTGGGCTTAATCCCCAGAACTAAAAAAACATCTTGTGAACATAGACAACTATATCTCTGTGTTGTGGTTTCTCACATTAAACTAAGAAGTTTCAACTCTAGTATCATGGTCTGAAATTTCTTTATATGCTTATTGTCTACAATTTTGTGATTTTTTTCAGTAATTACTATTATATTAAATTCAAAGAGTATTATTGTATACTGAGTAATACATCGATATTTTTAAAACACTTGAAATTATGCAAATTAATGTAGAATCTTAGTATTGTTCAAGAAGGGGAGCAAGGTTGGCTGTTTTATCTCACACCTCAAATGTGCCATCTTTCACACTTGTCTCCTCTGTTACACAAACAAAAAGTGTTTGGAATGTTATTAAGGTATGTTGGTGTTTATTCTGAAAGCCTAATGAATTTCCTTCACAACAGTAACTCTTAACCTCCATAAAACCCACAATCCAATTATAACGAGCAGCTTCTTGTCCCTGATTGGTCTGATTTCCCACCTCCCTTTCCTTTTGTTATTGTTTCAAATAAAATCTCACTGACAAGTTGCTGAGTGTCTTACTAAGTTGCTGAGGCTGTCTTCGAACCTGTGATACTCCTGTCTCAGTCTCCCAATACTGAGGCTACAACACATGTTTAAAATAATCCGAGAACTGAAAATGATAGAAATTAAGCCAGGCGTGGTGGCGCATGCCTGTATTCCAAGTACTGGGGAGGCTGAGACAGGAGGATCACAGGTTCGAGGACAGCCTCAGCAATAGTGAGACTCTCATAAACCTAGTGAGACCCTGTTTCAAAATGAAAATAAAATAGGGCTGGGGATGTAGCTCGGAGGTAGAATGCTCCTGGGTTCAGTCCCCGGTACCAAACACACAAAGTTTTGCTCCTTGACCAAACTCTAGTCAGGCTGTTCCAAATTCTAAGTTTAACCAGGCTCTGTCTTTTCAGCTTCTCTGTTCATTTCTGCATGATCTAATGTTAGAAAACATCTTATTAAGTCATTTTTTTTTCAGTACTAGGGACTGAACCCAGGGATATTCTACTTCCAAGCTACACCCCCAGCCCTATTTTTTTTTATTCTTCGTTTTGAAACAGGGTCTCACTAAGTTGTGGAGGGCCTCACTAAGTAGCTGAGGCTGGCTGTGAACCCGGATCCTCTGGTCTCAGCCTCCCAAGTACTGGGATTACAAGCGTGCTCCACCATGCCCTGCCATTAAGTCATTTTAAACAGAATCCTCCATCCGTTGTATCTTTTTACTATCATTATCTGATTGGGTGCCTGTGCTAGCTAGTTGCTTTGCAATTCTGTGATTAAAAAATAAGAACAACAACTTAGAGGAGGGAAGCTTTTTGGCCCACAGTTTCAGAGGATCAGTCCATGGTAGCTGGCTGCAAGGCAGAAAGAAACATTGTGGCAGCAGGGAGTGGAGTGATAGTTGCTATAATGGTTGTAATAATCTCTCTGAATAAAGTCGGCCTCATTATCCTTTAATGAGTGTCATAAATAATATTTTTCTTGTTTGTTTTTTGGGGAGGGGGTACTGGGGATTGAATTCATGAGCTTTTTGCCTCTGAGCTACACCCCTAGTCCTTGGTATATATATATATATATATATATATTTTTTTTTTTTTTTTAAAACAGGGTCTTACTAAGTTGCTAAGAATCTCACTAAATTGCTGAGACTGGCCTGGGACCTGCTGTCTCTCCTGTCTCAGCTTCCCAAGTAGTGGATTACAGACCTGTGTCTCCATACCCTGAAAATAATATTTTTCTTTAACATCACCTTAAAACATATAAGTGTATTAATCTGTTTCTCTTAGGTAAAATTACCTTCTGGGTATGGTGGCCCATGCCTGTAATCTCAGTACTCGGGAAGCTGAGACAAGAGAATAACAAGTTTGAGGCCAGCCTCAGCAATTTAGTGAGACCCTCAGTAATTTAGCAAGACCCTGTTAAAAAAAAAAAAGGTTGAGAGAGTGTTTCTAGGAGGTAGAATGCCCCTGGGTTTAATTCTCAATACCAAAAAATAAATAAAATAAAATAAAAATACCTAAGACTGTGTACTTTCTGAAGAAATGAGGTCTATTTAGCCCACATCTTTGTATGTTGAATATCCAATCAGCATAGTGCTGGCTTTATATAAAGATCCCTCCTGAGCCAGGCATCATTGTGGTGCACACCTGTAATCCCAGCCACTGAGGTAGAAAGATTTCCAAGTTCAAGGTCAACCTGAGTAACTTAGGGAAACCCTATCTCCCTGTCTCAAAAAAAAAAAAAAACTAGCTTGGGTTGTAGCTCAGTGATAGAGCACCCCTGGACTTAAACCTCATAAAAGAAAAGAAAGAACCTCATTACATAAAGAAATAAAGAAAAAGAAAGAAAGAAAGAAAGAAAGAAAGAAAGAAAGAAAGAAGAAAGAAAGAAAAAAGAAAAGAAAGAGAAAGAAAGGAAGAAAGAATGAAAGAAAGAAAGAAAGAAAGAAAGAAAGAAAGAAAGAAAGAAAGAAGAAAGACAGAAAAAGAGAGAAAGAAAGTGAGAAAGAAAGAGAAAGAGTGGGCCTTTCTGACTATAACATCATGAAAGATGGCAGAATGGAAGTGTGTGGTGATTGAATCCAGGGGCATTCTACCTCTGAGCTAAACTCCCAGCCATATTTTTAATTTCTTTTTTTAATCCTGAAACGGGGTCTTACTATGTTGCTTAGTTGCTGAGGGTCTCGCTGAATTGCTGAGGCTGGCCTTGAATCTGTGAACCTCCCATCTCAGTCTCCCAAGTACTGGGATTACAGGCATTCACCACCACACCTGGCTTCTGTGGTAATCTTTATAGTCTGAAAACACTGATAAGCAGGATGTGGTGACAAATGCCTGTAATCCCAGTGCTTGTGAGGCAGAGACAGAAGGTTCACAGGTTTAAGGTCAGCACACAGTACCTTAGCAAGATGCTGTTTCAAAATACAAAAATAAAATAGGGCTGGGGTTGTAGCTCAGAGGTAGAATGCCCCTTGATTCAATACCCAGTACTGCACATACACAAAAAAAGAAACAAAACACTAATTGAAGTTTCCCTGAAGGTGATTAATTGTAAATAGAGTGTTTTACAGTTGAAAATACTTTTCATATAAACATGACTTTATAGCAACATGGGAGCTACTATGAGCTTCTTAAATTTCAGAGACCCAAGGTGGGCATGGTGACACACACTTGTAATACCAATACTTGGAAGCTTGGGATAAGAGGATCTCAGGTTCAAGGCTAGCCTCAGCAATTTAGTGAGACCTTGTTCCACAATAAAAAAATAAAAATGGGCTGGGGTATAACTCAGAGGTAGACTGCTCCCGGGTTCAATTCCTAGTACAGTACAGTACAAAACAAAACAAAACAAAACAAAACAAAACAAAACAAAATACCAGTGTCCCAAATTTTCTGTTACTGAAGGGACTACTTTTTTTCTTTTTTTTTGGTATTGGAGACTAAACCTGGGGGCATTCTACCTCAGAGCTACACCCCCAGCCCTATTTTATTTTTTATTTTGAGACAGGGCCTCTCAAAATTACTGAGGCAGAGCCTGGCGTGGTGGTGCATGCTTGTAATCCCAGTACTTGGGAGGCTGAGACCTGAGGATCCGGGTTCGTGGCCAGGCTCAGCTACTTAGTGAGGCCCCCCGCAACTTAGTGAAACCCTGTTTCAAAATAAAGAATAAAAAATAGGGCTGGGAGTGTAGCTCGAAGGTAGAATACCCATGCAGGTTCAATCCCCAGTACCGCAAGAAAAAAAAAAAGATTACTGAAGCGGGCTTTGAATCTGCCACCCTCCTTTCTCAGTCTCTGAAATACTGGGATTACAGGTGTGCTCTACCAAGCCCAGTTAAACCTGTTGGTACATAATATGAGAGCCAAAAATAAAGAAAAAAATGCAAAACAAAACATTGCAGTTTCCAGGTTGGTTATTAAAGGTTTCATATTCGTTTCTAGCCTGCTGTTTCTTCGCTGAGAGGTAGGGAGGTCAATTATGAGTAAGTAGGTTTCCGTAGCTTCTTTATTTTTTCTTCACAAAGAGGGAAAATGTGAGATATACATATATATCAACTGGTAAGTCTGGAAATCCTCTCAACGTTGAATATGGCTGTTTCCTCGAACTTCTAAAGATAAAGGATCTGGTATCAGGTAGAATTCTGTCATAAATCTAGTAGTAAATTAGGTTTGACAACTTGTGATTTGCTTTAGTTTAGACAGAATGAGGCCTTCCACTGCCTCTAATTCACTCAGTGTTTTTAATTCCTAGGATGACATCCATAAAGTATAGCATTAAGATGTCACAGTCAATAATGAAATATTAATAGGAAAGTAGGTATTTTAAATGAAAGAAGAAAATAACTGAATGAAGTAAACCTGTTGCAAATTCTCACTCTGGGTGATATACTTGGTAAGGCTACTTTTGAGTACAAAAGCAATTCCTTTTCTTTAAATCCCATATTTATTTATTATTTGTTTTTTCATATATTCATCCATCATTAATGTACTTTAGTCATTAAAAATATTAGACATAATGCTTGAAAAGGCTGAATTGTACATTAGAAGTGTTATGAAGAGCCAGATGTGGTGGCGCACGCTTGTAATCCCAGTACTTGGGAGGCTGAGACAGGAGGATCGCAGGTTCGCGGCCAGCCTCAGCTACTTAGTGAGGCCCTCCGCTACTTCGTGAAACCCTGTTTCAAAATAAAGGATAAAAAATAGGGCTGGGGGTGTAGCTCAGAGGTAGAACGCTGCTGGGTTCAATCCCCAGTACTGCAAACAAAGAAAAAGTGTTGTGAAGAAAAGTTTTACTAAGCAAATTTGAAAAAATTCCAAGGGGAAAATATTTAATTTAGTGAAGAGAATTAGAGGTTCTTTAAGAATTTAGAACCTAGCTGGGTACTGTGGTGCATGCCTGTAATCCCAGTACTTGGGAGATTGACATAGGAAACTCACAGGTTGAAGGCCAGCCTCAGTAATTTAGTGAGATCCTCAGCAACTTAACAAGACCCTATTTCAAAATAAAAAAAATGACCGGGGGTGTAGCTTGCAGGTAGAACTCCCCTGGGTTCAATCTCCAATACCAGAAAAAAAGAAAGAATTTAGAACCTTAATTAGTCATAAGAAAAGCTCTCCTGATAACTAAAATTATCTTTTAGCCAGGTATAGTAGTGCTCTCCTATCATCCCAGCACATGGGAGGATGAGACAGGAGGATCACAGGTTTGAGGACAGCCTCAGCAAGTTTGTGAGACCCTCTGCAACTTAGGGAGACCCTGCTTCAAAATAAAAATTAAATAGGACTAGGAGTGTAGCTCGGAGGTAGAATGACCCTGGGTTTCATCCCCGGTATCAATAAATAAAATAAAATAAAATAGACTTTTACCTCTTAATTCAAGAAAACCTGACAGGATCCTATTTGATAGTACTTTAGTTACTTAGTATTATACTCTGCATTTCAGTGTGATAAAAATTCATTTATTTTATATTATTCTAAAATCCATCATGTCACTTATTTGAAAGAGCTTTGTCTTTGGACAAACTGGGAATAACTTTTTTTTTTTTTTTGCTTTACATTATAATGGAAACAAGTCTCTAGATTGTTCTCAACTATAATTTCACAAAGCACTGAAAATACTGTTAAACAGAGTTATATCACTTATAAATCATGCTTAGTGCATGCTTATGTTACTATATGATAAAAATTGTAAAAGAAAAGGACAGCTTGGCATGGTGGTGCACATTTGTACTTGGGAGGTTGAGACAGGAGGATCACAGGTTTAAGACCAGCCTCAGCAACTTAGTGAGATTCTGAGCAACCTAATGAGAGTCTGTTTTAAAATTAAAAAAGGGATGGAGGTGTAGCTCAGAGCTCAAATGCCCCTGGGTTCAATCCCCAGTACAAAAAATTAAAAAATTAAAAATAAGCCGGGCATGGTGGCGCACGCTTGTAATCCCAGTACTTTGGGAGGCAGAGACAGGAGGATCCGGGTTCGCGGCCAGCTTCAGCTCTCTCTCTACCTCTCTCTCTCTCTCTCTCTCCCTGTCTCTCTCTCTCTCTACTTAGTGAGGCCCTCCACAACTTCGTGAGACCCGGTTTCAAACTAAAGTATAAAAAAATAGGGCCGGGGGTGTAGCGCGGAGGTAGAACACCCCTGGGTTCAATCCCCGATACCGCAAAAAAAAATTAAAAATAAAAAGGATAAGCTTTTTATTGTCTTTTTTTTTGGTGGTGGCGGTGCTGGTGATTGAACACAGGGGCATTCTACAGCTGAGCTGTACTTCCTCTACCCCTCTTTATTTTTTCATTTTGAAACAGGGTCTGAGCCTGGCGTGGTGGCGCACGCTTGTAATCCCAGTACTTGGGAGGCTGAGACCGGAGGATCCGGGTTCGCAGCCAGCCTCAGCTACTTGGTGAGGCCCTCTGCAATTTAGTGAGACCCGGTTTCAAAATAAAGAATAAAAAAAATAGGGCTGGGGGTGTAGCTCGGAGGTAGAATACCCCTGGGTTCAATCCTCGGTACCGCAAAAAAAAAAAAAAAAAAAAAAGTCATGAAACGGGGTCTGGCTAAATTGCTAAGGATGGCCTGAAATCTGCTATCCTCCTGTCTCTGCCTCCCGAGTACAGAATTATAGGGGTGTGCCGCCTGAGTTGCTACAGGTTCTTACTGACCTTGATCCTCCTGCCTCAGCCTCCTAAGCACTGGGATTACAGGCATGCACGGCAATGCCCAGCCAGTTTTCTTCTTTCAAATTTTAGAAATGGATGCAGGTACAGCAACTTTTGGACTCATATTCTTTTATAATATTATACCAAATTTTAATAATTATGTGACAACTTTATATGTTGAACATTAAAAACAATGCTACCACTGGGTGTGGTGGAGCACACCTGTAATCCTAGTACTTGGGAAGCTGAGACAGGAGGCCCGCAGGTTCTGATGTCAGCCTCATCAACTAAGCGAGGCCCTCAGCAACTTAGTGAAATCCTGTTTCGAAATAAAAAAATAAAATAGGGCTGGGGGTGTAGCTTCCAGCTTGTAGAATGCGCCACCACGCCCGGCTTAATTTCTATCATTTTCAGTTCTCAGATTATTTAAACATGTGTTGTAGCCTCAGTATTGGGAGACTGAGACAGGAGTATCACAGGTTCGAGGACAGCCTCAGCAACTTAGTAAGACACTCAGCAACTCAGTGAAACCCTGTTTCAAAATAAAAAATAAAAAGGGCAGGGGATGTAGCTCGGAGGTAGAATGCCCCTGGGTTAAACCCCTAGTTAAAAAATAAACAACAAACAAGCCAGGCATGATGGCTCATGCCTGTAATCCCAGTATTTGGGAGGCTGAGACCAGAGCATCACGGGTTCAAGGCCAGCCTCAGCAATTTAGCGAGACTCTCAGCAACCTAGTGAGACCCTGTTTCAAAACAAAAAATGTTAAAAAGGCCTGGGGGTTTGTAGCTGGGAGGCAGAATGCCCCTGGGTTCAATCCCTGGTACCACAAAACAAACATATGTTTTTTAATTTGCAAAAATGTGATAATACTTAAAAATTGTCTTTGTTATTAATTCCTAGCTTTAGTCCACTGTGGTCAAATAATATAATCCCCATGGTTTTAAAATTTGGAAAAATAAGCCGGGTTGGGTGGCACACACCTGTAATCCTAGTACCTGGGAGGCTGAGACAAGAGGATTGATGGCAGGTTCAAGGCCAGCCTCAGGAATTTAGTGGACCCTGTCTCTAAATAAAAAATAAAAAATAAAATGGATCTGGGGGTGTAGTTCACAGGTAGAATGTCCCTGGGTTCAATCCCCAGTACCACCAAAAATAAATATTTTTTGGAAAAATATTAAGAGTTGCTTTAGCTTCAAATATGGCATATCTTGGTGTAGGGGTGTATTAAATGTATTCTTTTTCTTCTGTAGACTTAAAAATTCAAGTTCATGAAATAAAATGACAACAGTCAGATAAAAAAACCCTATAAGTTTATTATATGCCTTAGGCTGGGGGTGTAGCTCAGAGGTAGAACATCCCTGGCTTCAATCCCCAGTATGTATGTATGTACACACACACACACACACACACACACACACACACACACACATATATGCAAATAAAGCGAAAAATACTTTCTCTTCTTTAGAGCTCAGTTGAGGTGGGAAAAAGCAGTCAGAACCTTAGAAATATTATTAGCCAAAAATTTAGACTTAAAATAGTAACAAATAGAGATTACCCACTCACTCCCCGCTTAGCTCCCAGGGAGCTGACACTTAGCAGAGAAAAGACAGAAAGCCTCTTTGTAAATTAATGGGACCAGTCCCTCCTTCTAGTCAAGCTCAGAGACAGTACAACAGGGGTCCTCCCTAAATGTAAACAAGGCAGCACCAGCCAATCGTCTGCCAGATAAGAGAGAGACAGGATAGATTGATTTAACCACTTTCTCTGCTTTCTGTTTTACGCTTATGCTAGGTGTAATAAATCTAATGCTAATCTTCCCCTCATTTCGCAATTAAGTCACCAACTGTATAAGAAGGTTGGAATGTCTTTGTTTGGCGCCCAGTTCCATGGGGTAACTTGCCAAATGGGCCTTAATTGATGAATAAAGAAAGACTTGCATACCCTACTTTCAGCCTTAGGAGTTTCCTTTTGTCTCTGAGACCAGGCTCCTGCAACACAGTCATGTAGCACTATGTAAGTTTGACTTATAAAAAACATACTTATGGCCGGGTGCGGTGGTGCACACCTGTAGTCTCAGTACTTGGGAGGCTGAGACATGAAGATTGTAGGTTCGAGGACAGCCTCACAAGTAGTGAGATTCAATCTAGCAAGACCCCATTTCAAAATAAAAATGAAATAGGTCTGGGGGTGTAGCTTGAAGGTAGAATGCCCCTGGGTTCAATCCCCAGTACCACACACACACACAAAAAAAACACTTATGGTGTACAACTGTTATTGAAAAGATCGAATTTTAGCAAGGCACGGGCGTACATGCTAGTAATCCTCTGCAATTTAGGGAGACTCTTAGCAACTTCAGAAGACCTTGTTTCAAAATTAAAATACAAAGAGCTCAGGGTAGACCTCAGAGGTAGAACGCCCCTGGATTCAATACCCAGTAGCACACACACACACACACACACACACACACACACACACAAAGAAAAGATTGGATCTTTAAGAATCATATATTACAAAACTATTTGTGATTACTGTTTAGTATGCATGACAGACATGACATACTAGGTATGTTTATTGTTAAATGTAAAAATTTGCATAACAAATAATAAATGCTTGATGAAATGTTTCTGGAGCTTTAGTAGGACAAAATAAATAACTACAATATTGATTGGATGAGCTGCCATGTTTTTCAATCCTTCAGAATCAATGACTACAAAATTAAAACCTTTTCTCCACACAAGCTTAGTATATTTTATGCAAAGCTGGTGAATTCAGTCCTGAAAAAAGAACTCAAAACCAAAAACAAGCAATAACATCTCTCAAAAAATCTAACTGAAAGTCAACATATTTCTCCCTAGTATGTGTTTTTTCCTACCCTGAGGTATTCTTTCATCCCTCCTCTTCTATATCTAGAAAATGTTAGACTACAGATAGATTTTTAATGTTATCAATAAGATTGCCTTATATCACTTGCAAATGGTTTTGTAGCCAATTGCTCCTCCTCTCTCTTCCCACAAAGTGTGAAGCTAGAAATAGTCTGCTCTGAAGTCATACAGGACTGCTCTTGGCTCCTGAGCAGAGAGACTTTTTGTTAGGCTACTGCCCATACATAATCCTAAACACACTGGCCCCTCAAGAAATTGTCTGGAGATTGGGTTGCCAGCCACTCTGCTACATGCACAACAGCTCTTAGTCCACTGGCCAAGAAGAGTTTAGTTCTGCTAGCTCTGGGTTAGTGTGGAAGAGCTCCAGCTGGCATTTACACTAAATAAGCAATGAGAATTCATTTTCTTTTGGCACACGGAACAAATATGAGAGAAAATGGAAGATAATATTTTAAAATTTTCTTGTACGTGTGTGTGTGTGTGTGTGTGTGTGTGTGTGATCTTTATTTTGGGGGCCTATTCCTAGAGATATAATGCCATTGGCTACAAACATAAAATTGCTCATCTTAATTCTTATGTATGGGAATTCCCAAATCCCTAGAATTAATTTTTACTAGTTTTCACATCAAGTTTTAGCACTTAAATTGGTTAGAAAGCATTGGAAACGCCTAATGTTAAAAAGACTTAAGAATTAATATGGGCTGGATATGGTAACACACACTTGTGATCCAAGTACTTGGGAGGCTGAGACAGGAGGATTGCAGGTTCAAGGCCGGCCTCAGCAACATAGTGAGACTCTCAGCAACCTAGCAAGACCCTGTTTCAAAACAAAAAATATAAAGGGATAGGAGTGTTGCTCAGAAGTAGAATGCCCCTGGGTTCAATCCCAAGTGCTGCAAAACAAAACAACAACAACAAAGTAATTAATTTGACTAATTGTGTTTACAAAGAGTGATACAGGGTGTCTCCTCTTACTGGGCTCTTGTCCAATGGATCCCAATGAATAAAGTCCAAGGAATAATGAAGGGTGTAGGAATATGAAAAAGTATTTGTAAGCCAAGGGAAAATAGAAAATAGAATAGATCCTGCACAGGGAAGGGGCTCTCGAAAGGGCACTCAGGATTCTCAGGGGGCAGCTTTTATGCATTCTTGTCATTTTCCCTCTGCTTTTCTTGTGCTTGGCCAGAATCGGATCTTCGGGACTCATGTCTTTTCCCAAATTTCAATCCTTAATTTGAATTGTCATCTTGTTAGCTGATGGACTTTACCCTGGTGGGGCTGGTGGGCTCTAATCTCCTGGTGAGACTTGTATGCCTCCCTGCTTTGATCACTCTTGGAATCCACTTATACCATTTGTCCTGAACTGGGCCCTTAGGAAGGGGCTGATGGTTTGTTTTAATTTCTATAGATCTTGTCTTGTGATTGTTGTCCCCACACTTTATTAACCCTCCATGTTTTTGTTCCTTTTGTAGTTGTTTTATTTTTACCCTTTCTGTTCCTAGGTCCTGTGCCCTAACTACCTAGTTTTTCTAGTTCCTTAATAGGAGCTTTTTAAAATTTTTTTTTTACTTATTTATTTTTCTCATTATTATTATTTTTTTGGTGGCACTGGGGATTGAACTCGGGGGTATTCTGTCTCCAAGCTACACCCTCAGCCCTATTTTATTTTGAAACAGGGTCTTGCTAAGTTGATGAGAGTCTCACTATTTGCTGAAGCTGTCCTTGAACCTGCAATCCTCCTGTCTCAGCCTCCCAAGTACTGGGATTAAACTTGTGCATCAACACGCCCAGTTTATTTATTTATTCATTCATTCATTCATTTTTGTGGTACTGGGGATTGAACCCAGGGGTATTTTACCTCTGAGCTACACCCCCAGCCCTATTTTATTTTTTATTTTGAAACATGGTCTCACTAAGTTGCTGAGAGCCTCACTAAGTTGCTGAGGCTGGCCATGAACCTGTGATCCTCCTGTCTCAGCCTCCCAATTACTGAAATTACAAGCATGCGCTACCATGCCCAGTTTTTATGTCTTATTTTTAAACAGGGTCTCCCTAACTTGCTGAGGCTCTCTCTAAGTTGCTGAGGCTGACCTTGAACTTGGGATCCTCCTGTCTCAGCTTCCCAAGTACTGGGACTACAGGAATGTGCCACCACACCTGGCTATTTATTTACTTATTTACTTATTTATTTATTTATTTATTTATTTATTTATTATTTATTTGTCATTGGGGTCGAACCCAGGGGCATTCTACCTCTGAGCTACACCCCCAGGCCTTTTATTTTTTAATTTTTATTTATTTATTTTTTAGTGGTACTGGGGATTGAACCCAGGGGCATTCTACCTTTAAGGTACACTGTGATAACATGCCCTAAAATAATTTTTTTAGCCTGGTTTTCTACCCTAAAATTAGACTCCCTGACCTTTGGCTGACAAAGTCCACGAAACTAGTTCCCACCCCTGGATAAAGCCCGTGAAATTGGTTCCTGCCTGTAGGCTCAGCCCACGCCCCTAGAACTACCACCTTGCTTCTAAATAAGGAAAAATTTACTATGATTGGTTGATTTAAAACATGCCCCACAAACTCCACTTCTGCTCTCTATAAAAAAAAAAAACTGAACGGTACTAGAGGCTGCCATTTTTCTGTCTTGCTGGAGAGAGGTAGCCCCTTAACTGAGTCAGGGTCTCGAATTTTCTGTTCCTTGCCCGTCGTTCAACAACACCACAGACCTTTTTATTTTGAAACAGGTTCTTGCTAAACTGCTGAGGCTGGCTGCCTTGACCTGTGATCCTCCTATCTTGGCCTCCCAAGTACTGGGATTACATGAATGCACCGCAAAGCACAGCTTATATTTATTATGAAACAAAGTCTCACTAAGTTGCTGTGGGTCTTGCTAAATTGCTAAGGCTGGCCTTGAACCTGTAATCATACTGTCTCTGCCTCCCAAGTGTTGAGATCACAGGCATGTGCTACCAAGCCAGGCAGAAGACACAAATTCTAATAAGTTGATTATGGACTTTTCTCTTTGTTCTAAATGCAAATTTTAAACATTTGAATATAAGAAAAAAACACTCATTATTATTTAAAGTGTGAGTATCAATACATTTGCAAATAATTAAGTTATTTTATCTTAATATAACTTCAGAGAAAAATATAGAAAATGTGTATTATGTCAAATGTCTTAATTGACCTCTCAAAAAACTTAAATAATTTTTGTTCAAAAATAAGTCATCGTCTGTGTCCATATAGGAAAAATGCATTCAACACATTGGTGGAAACAAATAAAAATTAATAGTTCCCTCCAAATTGAATAATTATGACTACCACTGCTTGAGTTGAATTTGATGCACAAAAATTTAAATTTTTAAAATATCCATTACTAATTAATCAATAAATCTTTTTATGAGTGGCCTATATAGTATACTGTTTGTTCATACACAATTAGAATGAGATCTTAGAGCACATTTGATAGATAAAAATTCATAAAGTTTTTACTTTGATGAAAATTTCAATGTATCTGAAAATGCATTTAACTTTGTGAAATCTAATGAATATTTTATATATTATTTGTGATAGAAAATGCAATTCAGAAGGCTTTTTTTCCACTTTGGCAGTGACAAAAAAAAGTTTGTATAAACTGTAATTTGAATTATGGTTTTTTGTTTGTTTTAGTGTTGGTACTGGGATTGAGCCCAGAGGCAATCTACCTCTGATTATACCCCCAGCTTTATTTTATTTTTAATTTTGAAACAGGATCTTCCTAAATTGCTGAGGCTGGTCTTGAACCTGCCATCCTCCTGTCTTGAAACTGATTTCCGGTACCTGCCCCAATTTGACAAGCCTTTGGGAAGAATGAAAAAGAAATTTATTGATTTGCTGGCAATTTGGAGAAGACAGTGGACTTAAGAGTTCAGAACCAAACCCTGGATGCTCCCGAACAAAAGAATCAAGTCCCTTTTAAGAGTTCGCTCTTCAGGGTCACATGAGCTTGTCGGAAGAGACACCATTCATGTCTAAGTCATCCTGGAGTTGGTTCTTCCTCAGACTCACAGGTATCAGGTGCCAGGTCTTCACTCCTTTGTTCATTAAACTGATAAGAGCATGTTATTCTTTAACAAGGGAAAAAGGAGAGGGGGAGGCAGAGGGAAGAAGGAAAAATGTCAGCTTTTAAACAGGCCATCTTTAGATGCCAGGGTCAGAATCAAGCCCCTCCTTATAGTCTCAGCCTCCCAAGTACTGTGCTTATAGGTGTGGACCACCACTCCCAACTAATTTTATTAGTTACTTAAATGTGAGGCTTCAGGGACAAGGAGAATTAATTTTTTTTTTTGCTTTGTTTTTTGCAGTGCTGGGGATTGAACCCAGGCCCTTGGGCATATTAGGCAAGCTATCTACCTTTGAGCTGTATCTAAAGTCCAAGAATTCAAATTTTATTCTCCAGTTTCTAATTTAGAAAACTAAAGAGATGACGGTAAATGTAATGCATTAAAGTACATAAGGAATTCAGAGAAAGTAGTGAGATTTTTTTTTTTTTTGCAGTACTGGGGATTGAACCTAGGGGCATTCTTCCTCCGAGCTATACCCCCAGCCCTATTTTTTATTCTTTATTTTGAAATAGGGTCTCACTAAGTTGCAGAGGGCCTCACTAAGTAGCTGAAGCTGGCTGTGAACCTGTGATCCTCCTGTCTCAGCCTCCCAAGTACTGGGATTACAAGCGTGCACCACCATACCCAGCTGTGAGTTTTGTTTTTGACTGGATTAGTTTGGAAAATTTGGAAACAGCCAAGTGGGGATGTCCAGAGAGTCACTGGAAACAAGGAGCTATAAATAGTTTTTCCCTATCAAAGAAAAAAAAAACCTTTTATTTCTTTTTTTCTTTTCTTCTCTCTCTTTTTTTTTCTTTTGGTGTGTGTGTGTTTGTATGTATATGTGTGTGTGGTAGCAGGGATTAAACCCAGGGCCATTCTACTTCTGAGCTACACCCCCAACTCTATTTTTTTATTTTGAAAGAGGATCTCACTATATTATGGAGGGCCTTGCTAAGTTGCTGAGGCTGGCTACAAACCTGTGATCCTCCTGTCTCAGTTTCCAAAGTGAGGTAGGATAGGAGAAATTAAATATTAGGTAGAAAGGAGATGAATTGGGAAGGAAAAGGAAAATATAGTTTTAAAATTTAGAAATTTCATAATCCTTAACTTCACCTTACAGGGTCTGCTCTTTCGTAGGCAAAAGCCCTTCATGGGCCACACTTTTAATCCTAAGGGCCTATCTGGCCTGTCCTTATCTTAGGCAAAAGTCTTAATAGGACTGGCCTACACTTTTTAAATTATAATAGCCCATTTGGCCTGTCCTTTTCTTAATTCCTCAACAGGACAGGCCCACACTTTTTAATTCATAATGGCCTAAACTTCTTGGGATGCTTGGCAAAAAAAAAAACCCAAAGGAAGTCTCACCTTTTGTCAATCCCAGGCATCACCCAGGACCCACCAATGAAATGACGAGAACCTGAAGATTCAAAAAAAGAGACCCACCATCCCATGTTACCCCATCCCTGTCATGTGTCCCTAGCCACCCCCTCTCATGGTCATCTATAAAAAAAGGATTATAAAGACCCCAAGGGCCTCTCACACTCTCGAGGTGGCCCTCATTCTCCCTTGAATGTGTATCCCCACTTTTTCTAAATAGAACCTCTGTCTTTGTCTCTGACTGGCACTTGCTGAAATTCTTTTTGCCACAGAAGCCACAGACCCTGAAGGTTCTGAGGTGATTTTCCTGTCCCCAAACCTGGGAACTCCTCAGAACTCTCCATGGAATTATTGTGTTTTCCCGTGACACAAGTACTGGAATAATAAACCTGGGCCACTACCCAGCTTTGTTTGTTTATTTCTGATGAACAATTGGGAGGCATTATGCTAACAAACACTGGAAGGTTTCTTATCCCACCCTCTTAAAATTTGGGGCCACATAAATTTTTTGTGTGTATGTGGTACTGGGGACTGAATCTAAGGGTGCTCTACCACTGAGCTACACCCCCAGTCCTCTTATATATTTTATTTTGAAAAGGGATCTTGCTAAGTTACAACCTCTAATCTCAAACCTGCTATCCTCCTCTCTCAGCCTATGGAATACTGGGATTGAAGGTGTGAACCACCAAACCTGGCTTATTCTTTAGCTTTGTCAAGATATTTTACCTATTTTCCTTTATGATACAAAAGATATTTTAACTATGACAAGCTACTCTTCAAACTTAACCTAATAAATGCAGTCACACTTGTATGCTCAAATGCTATTCAAATTAAAAAAACTCATCTGAATGACTAAATTACTCAAGAGGTTTTCTTTAAATTCCTTCCCCACATCAACATTGCCACCAAACCTTCATCTTTAATCTAAAATTTATTATATGTTTTGTGTGTGTGTGTGTGTGTGTGTGTGTGTGTGTGTGTGTGTGTGGTATTGGGGATTGAACCCAGGAACATTCTACCTCTGCGGTACACACCTAGCCCTTTTTAATTTATTTTCTTATTTTGAAACTGTCTCACTATATTGCTGAGGCTGGCCTTAAAACTGTGACCCTCTTGTCTCAGCCTCCCACGTTCTAGAATTACAGGTGTGCACCACCATGTCGGGCTTGAAATTTATTCTTGTTCAACATAACAGTGTCATTGTATCTAACGGAACCACTGTATGGAGGAAATGTTTATACTACTCCTGCCTCTATTAATACATTCTATCAGTATTCCCTGCCATTATAAGTTATGTTCTTTCCTGAAAATTATTAGGTCTAAAAATTTTATTTACTCTCTACCTAGAAGAAATTCAAAGGCTCACTTTCATATGACAGTTATTCATTTCTTTTGTAAAGAGAAATAGTACGTAGTTAATGGAATCAAAGGCGAGAAGAAGAATAAAAGTTACATTGCATAATGATATTTCTCTCAAATATAATGTACATGAAAATCAAATAAGCAAGCAACGAAAATATGTTTGGCTTAGCTTCCGGGTCCCAGCATATCTACATATCATTTGTCCCACACCTGTCTCTTTTCTGGCTTTTCAAATAATCATGCCTTTAAAGGTTAAAATCACTGAGGTTTATGTGATTTTTTTTCTGTTGCCTGTGGTGCAATCTTATTCTGTTACAGCCAGGCATGTTGACACATGCTTGTAATGCCAGTACTTGGGAGGCTGAGAAAGGAGGATCGCAGGTTCAAAGCTAGCCTCCGCAATTTAGTGAGGCCCTCAGCAACTTCGCGAGACCCTGTTTCCAAATAAAAAAGAAAAATAGGGCTGTGGGTATAGCTCAAAGGTAGATTGCCTCTGGGTTCAAACCCAGCACCTCCCCCCCAAATTTAATTCCTAGTATGAAAAAAATTGTTAAAGAAAAGCTATACAATACTACTTTATGAAGTATACTAAGGAAGACTATTAAAGACCATCACAATAGGTACAGGAATGCAGGGGACTCCTGTAGTGGGGGAGTGAGACTGGGCTCAATTCCAAATACAGCATGGGCAAGTGGGAATTTACAGACAACGAGCGAGGTGGAGTTCAGTGGATAGAAAATTACCATGAGGAAACATCAGGAGAAAGAAAGATTCTGGCTAAATTGACCAAACAGGATTCTTTGTGAAGACTCGCCAGGATGGTCAGATATCAACTGGATGATGATAGAGGTGAGGAATATGATCATATACCAAGAATAATCAAATACCCACAGTGGAGTTTCTTGCTAAAATGACTTGTCTGGCATTTTGGTAAAGTAGATTTTTCATGGACATATACAGAAGGGCCTAAGAAAAGGTTACTAAGGTTTAGTAAAGCGAAGAATCTTTGTCAATTCTTCATATGTAATTTTCATACATTATAATATGATTTTTAGTTGTTTAGAAAAATAAAAGAATATTGTGGTGGGGGAGAGTTAAGAATGAGGA
>PVJS01038108.1:0-19574 GCA_004027185.1 Glis glis
TCTAGCTTCCACATATTAAGGCAAACATCCGACTTTTCACTCTTTGTGCCTGACTAATCTCACTTAGCATAATGTTCTCTAATTCTTTCCATTTCCCTACAAATGATGTAATTTTGTTCTTCTTTGTGGCTGCATAAAATTCCATTGTGTACATATCCCATAGTTTTGTAACCCATTCATCTGTTGATGGACACCTTGACTGGTTCCAAAGTTTGGCAATTGTGAATTGTGCAGCTATAAACATAGACACACATGCATTAGTCTGGTAGTTTGATTTCTGATCTTTTGGGTAGATGCCTAGAAGTGGTATTGCTGGGTCATACGGTAGGTTCATTCCCATTCTTCTGAGGATCCTCCACACTGTTATTTTTTATTTTGAAACAGGGTCTTGCTAAGTGGCTGAGGGTCTCACTAAGTTTCTGCTGAAATCCTCCTGTCTCAGTCTCCCAAGTACTGGGACTACAGGCATGAGTCACCAGACTGGCTTCCTTCATCACATCATCATCCTCATCATCATCACCATCATAATGTTTAGACATCTTTAAAAAATAAACTTCTTTGTGGGGAGAGAAGACCTCTGCTGGGCTCTCCAGTTCCTGGGGACAGTAAGGACTCAGTCAGGAGCAGGCCTTTGATCGGCAAAAAACAAGCGATCCAGAGCCAGACCTCTCTCTGATTCATTGATTAATAGATAAACAAAATCTGGTATCCATATAATGAAAAGTTTTGGCAATAAAAAGGAATGAAATGCTGAACCATGCTAAGATGTGGATGAAACTTCGGAACCGTGTGCTAAGTGAAAGAGGCCAGACACGGGCCATGTGCGATTCGATTTATATGACATATCCAGAAGAGGGGAACACAGAAATAGGAAAATATGGACTAAGCAAACACCGGGCCTGTCCACTGAGGATGCAATCCTCCTCTGCCTGGGTCGTTCCAGGTCAGGTACCAGGAAGCTAGGGACCACCCTGAGAGATTAGAGCCCTGTAGGTTGAAATGACTTGAACTAGCCAGTTCTAAACTCTTCACCTGCCCCTACCTTGGCTTTCCCATGAAAACTCCAGTAAAGGCCATGGCTAAAGTGACCCCTTCTCCCATCTGTTGGTGCCTTCTTCCCCACATGGTCCTGTGTACTGTGCCTCCTTTCAGTAGGGACAGTGAATATAACACACTTCATAGGCCTGAGACCCATGTATCTCCTTGTGGGGCTGTTATGGTCAGATATAGAATGTCCCCTGAAGAGCCCAGGGTTGATATAGTTAAGTCATGAGGGTGGTAATCTCATGTGTAGACAGATAAATCCATTGTAATGGATTTACTGGGTGGTAAGCTAGGCCAGTGGGTGTGGCTGGAGAAGGTGAGTCCCTGTGGGTGTGGCCTTGGGGATTGTGCTTGTGTCTTTGAATCCCCTGGCTTGCTTGCCCTCTCTCTGCTTCCAGCCTCCACGATGTGGGGGCAGAGCTTTCCACACACTCTCTCTCTCTTCGCTTCCCACCGCTTTAGACCCTGGCCTCACATGGACCGAATCCAAAATCTCCAAAAACTGTGAGCAAATAAATCTTCCTTCTTCTAAGTTTGTGATCAGTCATTTTGGATTATTTTAGTGAGAATGTTGACAGAGACAGGGGCCGTACCTGACTGAATATCACATAAGATAACACAAAAAATCCTCAATCCCTCAGACTAGGTAAGAAAAATCTAGAAGAAAACTTGAAGTTGATCTGCAGTGTTGTTGGGCAAGAGGACTGCACCAGATTCACTCCCCCACCCTGCTCCGCTCTGCTCTATTTAACCTGACCACTATGGACTATGTTAAACAGACTCCCAAGCCCAGTGATCCGGTTGGGTTGTACCAATAAAAGATAACGGCTGAAGATGGAGAATGAGATCAGGTATTTAGCCTCCAGGCTGCCCAGGCTGGTCACAGGCCAGCAGCCCTTGCATTTGGAGAAGAAAGGTACATATCTCCTATAGGGGCCCTTTCTCTCACCAGTTTTAGAGACAGCCTGTCTGCCATGTCCTTTGGGTTTAAGAGTAGAAACGGCTCCCTGCTGGTGCCAGTCCTGGGTGCTTCAACATACAGTCAGTCCTGCTGTAACAAGACGCATTCCTGAATACCATTGTGCTGTGTGAAATCGTGCACTAAAATGCACAAGATTTAGTGAAGGTGAGGCTAGAGGGACACAAAAACTACCTCTGTGACACATTTAAAAAAGATAAAGGCTCAATAAAGATGGTGTTACACTTGCTAAATGACTAAGAAATATAGAAATCAGCTGCATACTGTGGTGCACACCTGTAATCTCAGTGCTTGGGAGGCCAAGACAGGAGGATCGCAGTTTCAAGGCCAGCCTCAGCAACTTAATGAGGCCTTCTATAATTTTGCAAGGCCCTGTTTCAAAATAGAAAATAAAAAAGGCTGGGGATGTAGCTCAGAGGTAGAATGCCCCTGGATTCAATCTCTAGTACCAAAAAAAAAAAGACCAACAAAAAAAAATGGTATAACAGACCTGGGGGTACATAGTTATTCCCTTATACCCAGCCCATGACTTTTAATCAATTTCCCTTCATTACCACATCCGAGTGTCTCCATTTCTAGTCAAGATACTCAGAGACAGAATTAGGGGAGTCTATGGACAAAGACATCAAGCAGTAGGGTGGGAGTTCAGAGCCCGAAACCCTAAACCACCTATAAGCAATGCCTCCTGGGAGCATGAACCAGAGGAATCATGACACTGGTGGAGCCACCCCAAGAATCACAGCATGGCAGCCCTGCTGAGGCGTGGGCGACCTTGCCACCAAAGACCCAGAAGCAGAGGACCATGCCAAAGAATATTCTTGAGCCTTAAGACCTCATTGAGCTCGCTTTGCTAGGATTTGGACGTGCTTGGTCCAAACTCCCCTTCCTTCTTTTCTATTTCTCCCTTTGGAATGGGCGTGCCTAACCTGGGCCTGTCCAGTCATTGTGTTTTGGAAGTATAATTTGGTTTTTGGAAGTACAATCTGTATTTTGGAAATAAATTTGGTTTCACGGGTTCACAGGTGGAGAGAAATTTTGCTTCGCAATGAATCCTACTTCAAGCCTTCCCCATGTCTGATATTCTTTCTGCTTTTATGAATGTATTGAAATTCTACATCATAGTGAGGTTTGACGTATACAAACAGACATGCGCATAGCTCTGGGCACGTTTCCCTCCTCATCCCGTCCCGTGACTACCCTCCCTCCCCATACATGTTAGTGAGATTGGTAATGATACCTTCATATATGGACATAGCATGATTTGAACCGTTTTCTTCATCCGTTCTCCATTTGCCCCTCCCCACTTCCCTCCTCCAATCCCCTCCCATTATTCTACTGGTCTCTCTTCACATTTATCCAAATTCCCCTTAGGTTTCTTGTTTTCTCTCTAGTTTCCACATATGAGAGAAAATTCACAACCCCTGACTTTCTGAGATTGGCTGCTCTCACTTAGCCTCATATTCTCCCGTTCCATCCCATCTCCCTGCAAATTTTGTTCTTCTTTATGACTGGGTAGATGTCCATCGTGTTGATGCAACATCTTTATTCATTCATCTGCTGTTGGAGACCTGGGTTGGTTCCCTAATTTGGCTATTGTGAGTTGTGCTGCTCTAAACATGGGTATGCACGTATCTCTATAATCTGATGACTTTAATTCTACTGGAGAGATACCGAGGAGTGGTATGGCTGGGTCGTATGGCGGTTCTATCCCTAGTCTTTTGAGGAACCTTCATGCTGGTCTCCACAGTGGCCATACTAATTTACAATCCTACCAGCAGTGTGTAAGAGTTCCTATTTCCTATACCCTTGTCAGAATTTCGTATTATTTGTATTATGACACTTTAGATTTTACACTAGAGGACTGATGCTGGAAGAAGTTATGCTATTGGGGGTTGCTGGGATGGAGTGCATGCATCGTGCATGTGAAAAGGATTTGTGAGAGCCTGGGTGGGGTGCATTGGACTGAATATTTGTGTCCCTCCTGCAATTCCTATGTTGAACCCCTAATCCCTGATGTGATAATATTAGGAGGTTAGGCCTCTGAGAGGCAATTAGATCCTAAAGACAGACCTTTCCTGAGGGGATTAGTTCTCTTATAAAAGAGGCTCCAGAGATCTCCCTGTCCCCTTCTGCCCTGTGAGGATGCAAGGAGAAGTCAGCTGTCGGCAACTTAGAACCCGACCATACTGGTACCCTTAGCTCAGATTTCCAGCTCCAACACAGTGTAGAAGAAATCTCCGTTGTTTATAAGCTTCCCTGCCTGTGGCGCTTTGTTATAGGAGCGTTGCGCACCAGCGGTGTCTCCTCATAAGATGATAGTTGCTTCGTGCTCTTTGCCATCGTGTGGCCACCGCCCAGGACACAGCTGTGTGTTAGTGGGGGTCACAGGGGACAAATGGGGAGGAGAACGGCATATGGGAGACAAACATAGGCAGAAAGGACAGAGATCACTGCTGCTAACCGAAAACCACCGAAACACAAGCCTCCTTCCCAGAAAAAGGGGACCCGTGACAGGAGCCAGGCAGTGGGACTCCTGCTCCAACAGAACTGGACTCACGTACAGGAAAAGTAGATATGGTTTTTACTTCCATGTTTTCCTCCAACAAAGGATTCCCCTGTCTATTTTCTATTTCAAAAACGCTTGTTCTGCAGGTGGCAAAAAATTAGGAGTGAAAATATTCAATCATTTCCCTGCAATGACTCTTTCTTTTTTTTTTTTTTTACCTGAGTAGGGACAGAACCATAACCTAGTCTTTGCCCAACAATATTGCGTTAGTCATAGAAACACACCCACGTGGAAAGATTATTAATCCTCAAAAAGGCCACAGCAGAATTTGATGAAAGCCAAAATGTACTTTCACAGATGGTTGTGCTGTGGTGTATTTGATTTGAAAAATATTAAACAAAGCAATATTCCATTTCTGTTTTATTCCCTGAAAGCAATTATTACACGAAAAGGTAGGCAGGCAGGACACAGTTAACAAACAAAGACTAAAGAGTTGTCATTGGGTTAGAAATGTTCTGGAAAATAAATGAGGGCCACTGGCCAATAAGATGACTGTAAAATATAGCAATGAAAAATCTATATTGTGAGCATACACATACTTAGATCCCACATCACAGTTTGATAGTACAGGAGATAAATGGGCCAACATTGATTGTTTTTACAGGAATATGACAACCCCCCAAAGAAGAGAAACAGAACGTCTCTCCCTTCACATAAAAAGCAAATTACAGATGAAAAAAAAAAAGCCTTACTCTCAAAGCAAGATTCAATTAAAAAAATATGTCTGGCTTTGACAGGGCAAACTCCAGGCGCAGTGTATTTTCATAGAAGTGGGTCCTGCAGGAAAGATTTGAGGGCCACAAAAACCTACGGAACTTTTCACAGCGTGTGCTAATTTCTATGTAACACTAAGCAAGGAGTTCCATCTCCTCCGCTCACATTTTCCCCCTAGCTGATCCTGAAGGTGTTGTTGTTTGTGACAGTGTATTTGCTTTCTGAAAAATCACACTGCATAATAATTAATGCCGCCTTATTGCAATATGGTAATGTATAGCATTTTACTGAGAGGAGAAGAGAGAGAGAGAGACAGAAAGAGAGAGAGAGAGAGAGAGAGAGAAAGAGAGAAAGGGAGAAAATGAATGCAGGTGGTTAGGTGGCAGGCTGAAACCCTACAAAGGATGATGAGAGGCAGCCCATCCTGTCCCTTGCGATGTCACAGGCACAACACAAATAGCATTATTGAAGTAGGAGGCAATTCCAACCCTGGGAAATCCATTTCTGTCTCCAGAAGCATTCGGCGGGAGCTGTTGTCTCTGCTTTTCGCAAAGGTTCGAGCCAACACAGAGAGCCTCTGAAAGTGGCACAATTTTTGAGCTGAAACTTTGCACCGGTCCCCGCCCACCTTGTCACCTCCCAACCACTTCTCTCAGAGCATCGTTAAGGCTTCTAGACAGCAGGGTCTGGGGCCTGTTAGAACGCTCAGAGTGGCTGTCAGTAGGCGGGAAAAGAGTTCCAGGAGTCGGGCCCGAGCTGTGTGCGTAAAGACACCGCTCCTGTGTTATCAAGCTGTCCTGAATTTCTTATCATTTCATTCCTCAGCTGACATCTGACCCTTGGGAAACCAAAGATGGCGTTCCTTCAGCGCTTTGCCCTCGACCTCAGGGTAGCAGGGCCTCCCTTCTCTGTCCCTCTTGACCTTCGCAGATAATTGCCTACACTTCGGTGCCTCTGTGACATATGTTCCAACCTGTTCTCCAAACGTGAACTGTTTGGGATTAAAATAGTTTCTAAGAAGTATTTTCAGCCTCTCCTTGAACTCCTGCCAACGTTATGGCTCCAACAGAAAGGAAAATGCTGAGTATTAAAAACAAAATGAGGATTAGTCAGGAAGAGATAATATATTGCACATTACCGCATGTGGCAGAGGCAAGGAGAAAAAAAAGGCTCAATTTGTTTGTATTTTAATGGTTTAACCATGACAACGGTTTGAGGTCTTAGAAAAGGTACTAAGAACCCAGGCCCTGTGTCAAGAAGTGAGAGGAGGCTGGAGAGAAGCCATGGAAATCATATCTTATCCTTGATATTGTTCATGCTACTTGATTCTAAAAGTCCAGGAAAGTGGTCGCACGATGTGTTACTGACGATGTGTGTGTGTGTGTGTGTGTGTGTGTGTGTGTGTGTGTGGTGCTGCGGATTGAACCCAGGGGCATCCTACCTCTGAGCTACACCCCCAACCCTATTTTATTTTTCATTTGGAAATCGGGTCTCGCTAAGTTATTGAGAGCCTTGATAAGTTGCTTAGGGCCTTGCTAAGTTGTTGAGGCTGTCTTCGAACCTGCCATCCTCCTGTCTCAGCTTCCCAAATACTGGGATTACAGGTGTGCACCACCATAGCTGGCTGACAATGCAAATATTGATAGCAGTGATAAAGGCTGCGACGAGTCAGGATGAGGATAACAAAAGTGCTAGGCATTTGGGGGTCTGCATGACCTCTTCACTTGCGTCTATGTTAACAAAGGGGCGGGCAAACTCTATTCAGACCCTTGCCAGAGGCTGCGAGTGTGGGTAGAGAGAGGACTGGCTGCCACTTGGGAAAAAGAGGACATAGTGGTATAATCACAGCCCTATGAATTATCCAAAAAATTAAAAAAATTGAAATCCAACCCTATAGAGCCAATGTACTATCATCGGAGTATCATACCCATGTGACCAATGAGAAAATCAAGGCCCAAAGAGAGTTTGAGCAACTTGTCAGAGGTTAGACAGCTAATAGATGGTGGAGTCATGATTTAAACCCTAGAAGCAGAACCCACGGGAGTCCCTTCTTAACCCTACGCCGTCTGGACTGCACAACCGGTAGCCAAGTTGCAGCCCAGATGAACCAACCATGTGTCACTACGAAAGTAGCCTTCAAGCCCATCTTCATGTTCTACGTGCCCATCGTTAATGTTGGAGGCTTGGCGTTTCTTGATAAACAGGCAAGTGAACCCCCTGCTATTTTGAAGTTTACAACCTAGTTGGGAGGTTGGTGTCCAAAACCAGGCTGCCTAATAGAGCTGCAGAAGGTTAGCAAGCTGCAGAATGGACCGGGGGGCTCTTAAAACCCAGGTTGCTGGGCCCCATCCCAGGTTTCTGTGTTTGGGCCTAGGAACCTGCATTTCTTTCTTTTTTTGTGTGTGGTACTGGGGATTGAACCCAGGTGTGGGGGGGTCCTACCTCCGAGCTATACCCCCCACCCTATTTTGTTATTTATTTTGAAACAGGGCTTCACAAGTAGCTGAGGCTGGCCGCAAACCTGGAATCCTCTGGTCTCAGCCTCCCAAGTACTGGGATTACAAGCGTGCGCCACCATGCCCGGCTGGGACTCTGAATTTCTGACAAGCTCCCAGACTGGGCTGGAAATTATACTTTGAGAATGGCTGCCCTATGGGTTATTTGGTTTGGGGAGAAGTATTTCTTTATGTTGTGCTGTACATCTATTAGACATAATCCTGTGCTTGCAAAGAAAAAATAGTCTTGATCTATATAAATATGACTTGTGGCCTTTTGGGGTGTACCTCTCACCCTGACTTCCAACATCAATATGGTCCCAGGACTGGTGACCTATTGGGCCACCAACAGCCATTTGTATGTGGGATCTGACAGAGGAGACATGGGACAGGGAAATTCTGGAAACAGAGTTGAAAGGAAAATTGAAAGGTGAAGCCACAGTGTGATACCCTGAATATATTACTGAGGAATTGGAAGGTGGTTTTTTTTTTCAGTACTGGGGATTGAACACAGGGGCGTTCTACCTCCGCGCTACACCCCCGGCCCTAATTTTTTTTTATACTTTATTTTGAAACCGGGTCTCACGAAGTTGCGGAGGGCCTCACTAGGTAGAGAGAGAGAAAGAGAGAGAGAGAGAGAGAGAGAGAGAGAGGGAGATTGCTGAGGCTGGCCGCGAACCCGGATCCTCCGGTCTCTGCCTCCCAAAGTACTGGGATTACAAGCGTGCGCCACCACGCCCGGCCTGGAAGGTGGTTTTTAAGATACTGACATCCTAAGGGTGGAGAGAAGGGAACTTTTTACTCATCAATCCAAGAAACAGGCCTCAGGCCGGGCGTGGTGGCGCACGCTTATAATCCCAGTACTTTGGGAGGCGGAGACCGGAGGATCCGGGTTCGCCGCCAGCCTCAGCAATCTCCCTCTCTCTCTCTCTCTCCCTCCCTGTCTCTCTCTCTACCTAGTGAGGCCCTCCACAACTTCGTGAGACCCGGTTTCAAAATAAAGTATAAAAAATAGGGCCGGGGGTGTAGCGCGGAGGTAGAACGCCCCTGCGTTCAATCCCCGGTACCGCAAAAAAAAAAGAAACAGGCCTCATCCAAAGTGATCCCCTATCACTTAATTATCATGATGATTGCAATGGCCTCCAGTCTAGCAGGGCTGCTTCCTACATGTGTTAAAAAAACAACAACCAAAAACACTAGCCTGAGTATTCTAAGTATTTCATTTCTTGTCTTTAAAAGGGGAGTTTTCCAGACTTGTGGTCTCTTTGTCTACTAAAATAATACATGGCAAGAGTGAAAGGAAGTACTTTTGGGAAAGAGCCAATTTCTTTGAAATCCATATGTGGATATAAAGAGAGGCATTATCTGTGAAAACAATGCTATACATTCCTATATACACAGTCATGTGTCCCTGAATGACGGGGCTGTGTTCTGAAAACTCCGCTGTTGGGTGATTTCCTCGTTGTGCAAACATCAAAGAGTATATTACACAAACCTCGAGAGTGTAGCCTGCGACCCACCTCGGCCATGGTGTATGTGCAATTGCTCCTAGGGCAGGGTGAACAAAGTAACATGAGATTAAATCAAGCACAAGAAAATGATGCCAACAAAAGACATAGTAAATGCAAAATGAGGGGCTGTTGCCGGCATAAACACAGCACACTGTTTTACAGTAAGTGTTTTATAGTAAGGGAAGGAGTACACTCTAAAATATTGATTAAAAAGTACAGTATGATAAGTACAAAAGTCAGCATTATCACTATCAAATATTGTGCACTGTACATGTTATGCTTATATAGGACTGGCAGCACAGTAGGTCTGTTTACACCAGCATCGTCGTATACTTTGTGTAATGTGTTACGGCGTGTTCCAGTTGACATTCTCACTGCTGCAATCCAAAACAACAGACCACACAATACTGATTTGCTGACAGTTCTGGAGATTTTAAAGGTTCAGTCCACATCAGGACTGGCCTGCGGAGCTCAGGGCATGGTGGCGGGAAGCAGAGAGAGGGAGCGAGCAAGGCTCTTCTCTCACATCATTGAAGCCAGAAGCAAGAGACAGCAAGCAAGCAAGAAAGCAAGGGGATTCAAAGATCCAAGCGCAATCCCAATCCCTAAGGTCACGCGCCCAGGGACCCACCTCCTCCAGCCACACCCCATCTGCCTAGGTGACCACCCAGTTAATCCATTACAATATATTTTTCCACTGATGAGATTACGACTCCCATGACTTAATCACATCAACTCTGAACACTAATCCATGAGCTTTTCAGGGGACATTCTCTATCTAACCATAACACACCCCTACTTTATGATGACCATGACATCACCAGGTGATAGGGATTTTTCAGCTCCATTATAATCCGATGGGACAACCATCATATCTGCAGTCCATCACTGACCAAAGCATCATTACGCAGTGTATAACTCTACCCATGGATGTGACAGTTTTTCAAAGACTGAGTTAAGAGGGTAAAATGAAATGCTGCAGGAGAGAAGAGCTTACCATGCTAGGTGTGACGCACAAAAGCGCGACATAGGCGCTGGCATCTGACTGGCCTTCTTCCTAGACTGACTACCGTGCTATGGCTTTACAGCACCAGGATGCCCTTTCATCTCACTCTACAAACCGTCTTATGGTAAAGCCAAGAAAGAATAACAAGTTAGATAAATACACATCCAACCTTGAAGGCAATAATGAGCCCTTTGGAAAGTCACCATGGAGCTTCTTATCTCTATCAGCTGTCTCCATTACCTAGTCCTGGTCCTGGCCCAGATAACTAAAAGCTAGCTAGTTTTGTCAGTTACTGAATTTCTTTTTTTTCCTTTTTTTGCGGTACTGGGGATTGAACCCAGGGGAATTCTACCTCCGAGCTATACCCTCAGCCCTATTTTTTATTCTTTATTTTGAAAAAGGGTCTCACTAAGTTGCAGAGGGCCTAAGTAGCTAAGACTGGCCATGAACTTGCGATCCTCCGGTCTCAGCCTCCCAACTACTGGGATTACAAGCATGTGCCACCACGCCTGGCTCAGTTACCAAATTTCTAAACCACCGCCCACAAAGCCACATCTGAACTATCAGTGTGACTGGCTTGGCTGCTTTGTTGATGTGCCTTGAAATGTTGAATTTGAATGACTTCAACAGCGCCCTTGATCTCCTGCCTGCGACCTTGCCCGGCAGCCTCCAATAGCTTCTACCTAGCTTATGGGACATCGTTAAACTTCTGGCCAATCCCTAGAAGGATTTGAGTTTTTGACCGCTGCTCAATGGTGGACAAAGAAGTATTCTTTCAATTCAGGCATTTTCCCCCTGTTAATTCTAATCACCTCTCATGTTTTTTCCCTACTTCACTATTGAAAAGCCAAGTTTTTCCATAAGAATTTTAATTGTTCCTGGGTGAATGATCTAATACTCTGTGAAATGTAGGGAGGAAGTAAGTCTCTCCATGAAAGTCAGAATTACCGTGCTGGACTCTATAGTATTGACCTGCCTTGAATAGAGCTGGAAATTTGGGGATTAAATAAGTGGAATTGGTCTTACCTGGGAAGTATCTTGATTTTAGCCATATGGGCATATCACCAACAGACACAAATTAGCTCAGAGCTTAGAGAATACATCTAATTTTAGGAAGTACAGACAGGGATTTCTTTTTTAACAGTAAGCCAGCTCAGAGAATGTGAAATGCCCCAAGGTATGTTCACTTTTATTCTGTAATGAGTAGGAAATCTACCATAGTAAAAGAAGAATTACTGATTCAAAAACAGCTGGAGATATTGAAACAGAAATGAAGTCTACTGACCTAACTCATTTAGGTGAAATGGCAGGGCGGGTTGAGCACTGGCTCCTGAACTGCAATGTTGACATTAAGAGTCTGTGACTAGCCATCTATAGGCCGCTCACACGCAGCTACCGCCACGTCCCTGAGTGGCATATGTCATTAGCTAGGGACAACTGGGGTGACGGCCACTTGGAATCTGTAAGGCCTGAAGTGAGCACGCTTCCTAAGGAGACATAGCAGTGTGACTTTCAAGGCCTATGACTAACAGCCAGTGGCTTTCTCAGGACTGCAAGGTCCCACAGAGGCTGCTAAGAGATAAAGTCATTTGGAACAAGTATATTTATTATAGGCCGATGCTGGTGCTCATGTTGTATCAACTACTTTGAAACAGTTTGATTTTAAAGCACTATACCTGCCAGGTGTGGTAGCACAGCCTGTGATCCCAGTACTTGGGAGGCCAAGACAGGAGGATCACAGGTTTGAGGCCAGCCTCAGCAACTCAGTGAGACCCTCAGCAACTTGGGAAGCCCCTGTTTCCAAATTAAAAAAAAATTTTTTTTTAAGGGCTGGGAGTGTCACTTGGGAGTAAAATGCCCCTGGGTCCAATTCCCAGTATAAAAAAGAAAGAAAGAAAGAAAGAAAGAAAGAAAGAAAGAAAGAAAGAAAGAAGGAAGCACCTATTTCCTGCTGTATTCTCTGTGCCACCATTTGACCATTTTCTTCAAAGATGCTAGAAAAGTTGATTTGAGCCCAAGTGCTTTCCTGTGTGACAAATTTTACGTTAGTAGTGTCTTGCATATTGAAGCTATCCCATTAGTCTTAGAAATTCCTACTATTATAGCTGGGGAGAGGCTGAAAAATCAAAACATATGTACGTATGTATGTATGTATGTATGTATATGCAGGTACATATACCTGTGTGTAGGTGTGTAAGACCTATTCTGGCCATGTTCTAGGTTGCTTTAAGGATTCTGATTGAATTCTCAGAGACAGGTGTAGCCTCAAAGGATTTATTTTGTGGGTTGTTTTCTCTGGGTTGTGTTGGGAAACATTATGACCAGAGGATTTCTTTCCCTAGTGAATTTGCGCTAACAGAAAATTTACCCGGCAGCTCGGTTTTACCCTCTTCTATATCTTCCAAACTGTTCTGGATGGAAAAACAGTATTCATGTGCAAACCTATTTCCAAATCACCTCTTAACAAAAAGGGGTCTGCATAAAATGTTCAAGTTCCAAAGCTCTTGTTCATTTTTGTACCCAGTGACTTTCAAGGGTACGGTGCCTGTGATCGAACACACAAACTTCCACGATGTCTGCAAATGTCTTTCTGCATGCGGGGTCAAGGTACAAACGGTTTCCTTGGAGAAAAAGAAGTCTGGAGAAGAAGTGTGCCTGAGATTCTCTAAGGTAGAAGGAAAAGAACTTGTATCATGTACATTTCCCGAAGGTAGCCCTGAATGATCAGCTTTATGTTTGAAATACATGAACTGTCACCTTTCCAGTGAGCCTTTACGGACCATCTGATTTAAAATTAGGTTCCCTTGTGTTAGAACACTTTTCGTCTCGAAGAGTCCTGACATCAACCACTAAGAAAAGGAAAGATTTATTTTAGCTCATGGTTTTCAGAGGTTTCAGTCTGTGGTCAGCTGGATTCAAGGTAGAATCCATGGTGGTGAAAGGGCGAGGCAGAGGAGAGCTGCTCAGCTCATGCTAGCTGGAAGCAGAGAAAGAAAGAGAGAGAGAAAGAGAAAGGCCCCAGGGAGAAGATAAACCCTTCCAGGGCACACTCCCAGCAACCAAATTCCTCCAACTAGTCCCACCTCCCCATAGTCCATCCAGCTAACAATGATTACACCACTAACTGGATTAATCCACTAATGAGGTTAAGGCCCCTGTGATCCAACCATTTCCTACAAGCCCCCACCTCTACACATTGCTGCATTGGGGACCTAGCCTTTAAGCACATGAGCCTTTGGGGGACACTCCAGGTCCAGAACATGACACCCCTCCTGCTTCATTTCCCTCCCTAGGCAGTTATCACTTTGCACTATAAGATGGACTTTGTCTATCCTCTGTCTCCTTCTCCAAAATATAAACTCCATGAGGATAGGAATTTTGCCCGCCTCTTGGCGTTCTTCCTTCAGTACCAAGGACTCTGTCTGGCAGAGTAGATAATTAATCACTGGAGATGAGTAAATGCCTGAGTAGAACACCTCTAGCCGAGTCATGTTGGTTTCTCAAATGAATAAAAACACTCAACACTCTTTGAATTATGGATACAAATCAATGTGTACAAGTTTCTAATAATCTTGGCATAATTATTTCACAGTAATACGAAGAAATTTACCCAACGGTGCACTTTTTCACTAAGGAACTGTCAGTATGTGTCTATCTTCTACTCTCTCTGGTCTCTTTTTTCTTCTCAGTACACCCTTGACAAGTATTTATGAAACAAAGCAATATGAATGCCTGTGATGGGCTTTTCCAGCTATTTTAATGAAAGTCCAAATGTGTGAGTCTTCTAAACCCACATCCTTTCTTATTGATATGAATTTAGAGATTTTCGGGGCATGTTACTTTCTGACTGCGCAACATTCGAGACATAACAGAATGATGCAAATCTGAGTTCAGGAGGAAACTCTGTGATCCTGCAAACAAGCTCAAGAGAAATCCCTGCTTTTGCTCGTTGGTTTTCCCAAAGTCGGGGCAGGGACAAGAGCTCTGACCATGGATTTAAACATTTGGAAAGCTGGCTGAAGTGTCCTGCATGTAAACAGCAAGAGATTAATATTGAACTTTTGAACTGACTTTCATGAGGTCTGGGCAGTTTCACCATGCAAAGTGCAGAAGTGATCATTCCCAGAAACAAGATAAGGGACATAATGTAAGAATGTGGATGCTTGTAATCCCAGTACCTGGGAGGCTGAGACAGGAGGATTCGGGTTCGCCGCCAGCTCTCAGCTACTTAGTGGGGCCCTCCACAACTTAGTGAGACCCTGTTTCAAAATAAAGAATAAAAAAAAATAGGGCTGGGGGTGTAACCCGGAGGTGGAATGCCCCTTGAGTTCAATCCCAGTACTGCAAAAAAAAAAAAAAGAATGTGTCATATTCTCCATTTAGCCTTCTCTTAGTCAAAACCCAAACAAAACAGACAAAGCAGAGGTAAAGCAAAAGAATGAAAGAATTGCAGAGCACAGGAATGGAGACGGAGTGTAAGGATGGGCAGGTGTGATCTGGAGCAGGAATAAATGTATTCTGGTGACAGTGACATGACAGAGAAACACGGAAGGAGAGATGGAAAGGCAGAGGGAGACGGGATCCAGAAACAGTAGGAGGCCGAGTATGGACGCGCGGGAGAAGCCGGCTCCTATCCTGCAATCGTCCAATTCTAAGGACACAAGAGTCTCATGGCTACTGTTGGTTTCATTGTAGAATTCTCTCCAAATATAGAGACAGCTGTTTCCCTTTTGATACAATGATCTCTGTCCAGACGCTTTCAAAATGTCCCTTTGAAAGCTCTGCAGATCTTACAAGAAGCCTGAATTCAGCCAGCGGTGGACCTTTAGGATTTTAGACAAGAAAAGCATAGCACCGAGGCTCTGAATCTGAAAGCCAGGGACAGGCAGAAAATACCGACTCGTACAGTCAGGATGGACAGTGGTACTCACCTGACGCTGGAAGTCAACAATGGATACTACGAGTGAGAAGTTGACACGGGGCGTGAGCCCATTGGCCCTCCCGCAACCAATCAGATTGCCTTGGATGAACATAGGTGGAAGGAAGGTATTCAGAGTTTGTAGTCAAATGAGGGGCGCCAGAAGAGAAAGTCAAGCAGATGAAGGGATAGTGGTCCCATGGACCATGTCAGCCAAGAGGAAATTAAGGAAATAGACGGAAGGAAAAGACTAAAGGAAAAAAAGGGGGGTCAGAGATCATGAAGGAGAAAAGTAGACCAAAGGTGTGGCCCCAGAGAGATGGACGTGTTTTCCATTCCTACGAACTCAGGGGCATTCTACCTCTGAGATACACCTCTAGAGCTATTATATATATATATATATATATATATATATATATATATATATATTCAGTAATGGGGATGGAACCCAGGGGCATTCTACCTCCAAGCTACACCCCCAGCCCTATTTTTTATTCTTTATTTTGAAACAGGGTCTCACTAAGTTGCGGAGGGCCTCACTAAGTAGCTGAGGCTGGCCGCGAACCTGTGATCCTCCTGTCTCAGCCTCCCGAGTACTGGGATGACAAGCATGCACCACTGGCTTATTTTATATTTTGATACAGGGTGTCACTAAGTTTCTGAGGCTGACCTTGCAGATCTGTGCAATCCTCCTGTCTCAGCCTCCTAAGTACTGGGATTACAGGTGTGCACCACCACACCTGGCTTCTTATCAACTTTCAGCTCCAGTCTCCACAAAGACTAGCCAACCAGACTCAGTGTCCAACAAACCAGCACCCAGTGGCTGATTTTATTGAGCAAGGCATTGTGCATGAATTAAAATTATCTCATTATCAAATAAGAGTATAAAGTAAGAACTATTATTATTCCCATTTTTACAGGTAACAAAACCAAGGCTTTGAGAGCTTAAGTAATTTTCTTATACATGTCTCATGGTTAGTGACTGGTAGGAATAGAATTCAGATTTGGTTCTGTCTTATCCTGAAGTTCATATTAAGAAATGCAACTTTGTATTTAAGCAATGCGGCTCCCCACTGTCTGGGGTGTCCTTAAATCACCTCCCTCTTTAGCAAGCTCGGGAGTTTCTTTTTATGAAAACCAGCCATCTCTGATTAAGACAGAAATGAAAAAAGTTTAAGATGCTGGGAAAAGGAGGGCGCCCGCCCTAAACCCTGAAATTGTGCACAGAGGCCATTCTGTGACTTAAAACTCCTTCACCTTTCGGGATAAGAGTTCAACTTTTTAATATTATTATTTTTTTCCTTTCCTATCCTCCTTTCTAGATTTTTACATGAGGCAAGTCGGTTGCTATAAAACATGCTTCTTGTTAAACTTAGCGTTCCTTGCTGTCCCCCGTGTTCTGTGATGTCATTTTTTAAACTGGGTAAGAAGAAGACCAAGGGAAGAGTGTACTTTTGAGTATTAAAGCAGATGAAGCCGAGGAGGTCGGATGCTGATGTTTACCACCAAGCAAATGTCGGAGGACACATATTTGCCGCGGTCCTCCTGCGTGCCTCTTTAGAGCTGTCAGGCCGCATTAGGTGAGCTCAGCATGAGGGTGGTGGCGCTCTCTGCTCCACATTTCCTTTCTGCACACCGAGTCACTTGAATATAAATGAAGACCAGGACATTCATTTAAATGCAATCCCGGGTCTACTTTTTGAGCAAGCTGTCTAAAGAAATATTCTTTGCCACACATTGAATTTTCCACCTTTTTTTTTTTTTTTGGCTATTTTGGTCTTCCATTGCAAAGAAATGAAATGTGGAAGGTTTTTTTTTTTTTTTCCAGAATGTTGGATCTGGGCTTGGAGCGGCCTTGGGCCTGTGTCCTTTGGCCTTTGAGCTTCACACTCACCTGGTGGCATTAAAAACTGCGTTATTGCTGGGCGTGGTGGCACACACTTGTCATCCCAGTACTTGGGAGGCTGAGATAGGAGGATCGCAGGTTCATGGCCAGCCTCAGCTACTTAGTGAGGCCCTCTGCAACTTAGTGAAACCCTGTTTCAAAATAAGGAATAAAAACTAGGGCTGGGGGTGTAGCTAGGAGGTAGAATCCCCCTGGGTTCAATCCCCAGTACTGCAAAAAAAAAAAAAAAAAGAAAGAAAGAAAACTGCATTATTTACATCTCAGGGAGAGGAAGGTAATAATTAGATTGTAACTAGGATAAAGGATTATTGTGAGCATCTTTAGGTATTCATGGAATTTACTGAATGATTATTACAAAAAGTTTCAAGGAGCCACTTTCTTTTTTTGGTGCTGGGGATTGAACCCAGGGGTGTTCTATTTCTGAGTTATACCTTCAGCCCTTTTGAATTTTTTATTTTGAAACAAGGTCTCGCTAAGTTGATGATGCTGGCCTTGAACCTGTGATCTTCGTGTCTCAGCCTCCCAAGTACTGGGATGACTGGTGTGCACCACTGCGCCCAGCTGGGCTGCTTTCAACTTCATCGAGCTATAGGGGAAGCTGCAGGTGTTTATTCTGCGCCCTGCGTGTCTGGCGCATGCTTGCTCCTGAGATGAGCTCTACAATCTTAAACACACTTGAACGTGGGTCTTTAGAGTCACAAAAAGCAGAAGGTGCAAGACCTCAGATCTGAAGCAAATTTCAAAGACAGGGGTGACCTATGCTCCTGCCTCAATGACCCTCAGCCCCAGGTCCTATGCAGGTGTGGCACAGGATCCCTGGGAGAAGGACAGGAGGGACGACAGACAGGCTGCTGTGCCTTGCAGCTGGATCCTATCTCTTATGGTCTGGATATAGGATGCCCCTTGGAAAAGCTCTTGTGTGGACAAAACAAAAATGTTCAGAGGTGAGAGGATGGAATCTGGGCTCTAATCTCATCACTGGAGAAATCCACTGAAGGATTAATGACTTGAATGGACTTACTGGGTGGCAACTTAGGCAGGTGGTGTGGCTAGAGGAGGCATGTCACTGGGGGTGTGGCCTTGGGGACGTCTCTGTTTCTGATCATTCCCTGTTTCTCTTTCTTGACTTCCTGGCTGCCATAAGATGAGTTTCTGTCCACTGCCACATGCTGTGTGGCCATGATGTCTATGTTGGAGTTGGCCAACTATGCCAACTCTGAAACCATGAGCTCACATAAACTTTTCCTCCTCTGTGTTGTTCTTGTCAAGTATCTTGGTGACAGCGATGAGAAGGCAGATTAAAACACCAGTAACAGACCAGGTGCTGACCTAGAGCACTGAACGGGGATTCTGCCCTGTTAATGGGTAAAAGTTATAGGCTCGTTATCCCAGACTCACATTCTTCTATTTCGTTTGCAACCTCAGAGGCAAGTCTTTCAAAATGTAGAGATACATACACATTTATATAAAAAAAACTACTCTGAGATTTCATCTAACCCCAATCAGAATGGCAATCCTTAAGAAGTCAAACAACAATAAAAGTTGGCGAGGATGTGGGGAAGTAGGAACTCTCCTGCACTGTTGGTGGGATTGCAAACTAGTTCAACCCCTATGGAGATCCGTGTGGAGATTCCTCAGAAAACTGGGAATGGATCCACCATATGACGTGGCTATACCACTCCTGGGTATCATTCTAAAGGGATTGAAACCAGAGAACTACAGCAATTTATGCATACCCATGTTCATAGCAGCACAATTCACAATGGCCAAAAGATGGAACCGACCTAGGTGTCCATCAACAGACGAATGGATCACAAAATTATGGGAAATACACACACTGGAATTCTACTCAGCAATAAAGAAGAACAAAATAATACCATTTACAAGAAAATGGAAGGACCTGGAGAGCATTATGTTAAATGAGATCAGCCAATCACAGAAGGAGAAGGGCCATAGGTTTCCTCTAATATTCACAAGCTAGGGGGATACAAAAGGGACTCCAGACAATAGTGGAGAAGCCTCAGTGGAGTCAGGGAAGGGGTCTAAGGGAAGGGGAAGGGGAAGAATGAAGTTCATCAACGGAATTACTACCATCGACCATGTGTACATATGAGAATATACCAACGTCAATCTCAGTACTCTGAATGGGGGGGAGGGTGGGTGGGGGGCACCAAGTGCTATCTGCATGTATGTTACTGTCAACTTGATTTTTATTGTGATATGAGACTAAAATGCAGTAATAAAAGCACATAAAAAACTTTCTGAAAGAACAATTTTTATTTTATTTTATTTTATTTTATTTATTTATTTATTTATTTATTTATTTATTTATTTATTTATTTGCGGTACCAGGGATTGAACGCAGGGGCGTTCTACCTCCGTGCTACGCCCCCGGCCCTATTTTTTTTTTTTTTTTTTTTTTTTTTTTTTTTTTT
>PVJS01038109.1:0-19567 GCA_004027185.1 Glis glis
CCTAGTGAGGCCCTCCGCAACTTCATGAGACCCGGTTTCAAAATAAAGTATAAAAAAATAGTGCCAGGGGTGTAGCGCGGAGGTAGAACTCCCCTGGGTTCAATCCCCAGTACCGCAAAAAAAAAAAAAAAAAAAATATATATATATATATATATATATATATATATATATATATATAAATAAACATGGGTCGTGAGGGAGATCAGAGGGTTTAAAGATCACTGCTGGGGGAGAGGTCTGAGCAGGCTTCCCAGGTGCAGGAGCTGAGGTGGGTCTGGCAAAGCGGGAGGACTTGAGGGAAGGGGACTGGCACCAGCAGGAATGCGAGACCTCATCAGGTTCCAGGGAGTGGACTGGCTTCCTTGTGTCCTGTTCAAAGCCATGCCCAGCTCTAGCCGGCATCATTCTCTGGTGGCAGCAGGGAGGTCACCAGGAGCTCTGTGTCTTGCAGACCTTCTGGCCATCGCCCCTGACTGTGGAGACAAGGTCTCTGCCTGGCCGCGGGTATAGATGGGAGAATGCCCCATAGATCCTTGACCTTGATTCCTCAGACCCTGAAGGACCATGGTTTCAGTCTTTCCCAAGAGCATCATCTCACTTTAAATTCCGCCCAATTCCAGTCAAAATTCTCTTGATGGTCATTAAAATTACATGAGTGGCTTCATGCAATTTTAATGCTCTCTGCCAACAAATTCTGCAGAAGAAATCCCCCCAGGCAGCCCCACTGATCATTCTAAGTAGATACAACAAAGCATTTCAAGACACAAGTTTAAACCAGAAAGAAAATGAAATGAATATTTCATTTATGATGGCTTATCTGGTAATGAATTTTTTTGTAATTTTTTTCATTAAAAAAATCAAACAACTACATTGAAACCTCATGAAGGCATTGACCAACCTCTTGGATTTATCAAAAGATCTTTCCGCCAAGGTTCCTTTTAACAGCTGGGCGAGCTTTGCAGGCCAATGACCTCTAAGATGATTTTGTGAACCAAGCAAGTTCATTTGGCCATGGGCTTTGTTAAGACAGATGCCCATGAAATGTCCACTTGTCCCTAGATCTCAGTTGCCACCGTCCGACTCTCCTTACAGCTCAACACCTGAAAAGCAAAAGCTTGGGCCCAGGACTTGAGAGCTTTCCAGAAAATTCTAGAAAACCCTGGAAACATGATCTGGGTGCATTCCCTAATTCACACTGTGTAGCCCGTGGGAGAGCAAGAACTCAGCATGACTCAGAAGCACCCTCTCCCCACACAGCCACCTGACTAACGCAGTTTGAATTTCCCAACTCATTGCTATTTATTTTGACAGCCCTTCATGCCCGTGCACCAAGACCCTCTCCCTCTACAGTAGAATTCCTCCCTGTGTGTACATCCTGTTCAGTTTGCCATAAGTAATTTCTTCCCCTGTTTTCTTTCTGGAACTTGTATTAGCTGAATGGTGAATCTCATAGATCGATTATCTAATTTTATTATCTTTTCTTTCCCATCTCTGTCTTTTGGTACTGATGTCTGGGGCATTTCTGAAACTTCATTTCCCAACACATTTTTAAATTTCTCGTCTCACATTTTTAATCCCCAATAACTCTTTCTTACTCTCTGGTCTTTTCTTTTACATAGCAGCCTCTTCTCATCTGGAGAAAGCAAGATTTTGCCTATTTATTTGTAGTGGAGTTGTAAGTTTTCTACTCCCCATTGTATCTCTGAACCTTTCCTTTTTCCTGCAGTTTATGTTCGCCTTTGGTTAAAATTCTTGCTATTGTCTCTTATTTGCACTGGAAACCTTCCTCAAAGGCCTGGTAGCCTTTAGCTGCCCATGATCTACCCAAGGCACTCAGAAGCTGGCTGGAAGCATGACATGAGCGGGCAAAGCTTGCCCGCTGAGGGGTGACAAGGACCCCATGAGCTCTTCCTGTATTGAAGAGTAAGAAGTTCTGCACCAAGAACTGCCCTAAAGGTGGCTGCTCTCTGTGTACTTCCACACACTGCCGGCTAGAATTCTGTCTACACAGTCTGGTAGTTGGAGGAGCCATGTAAGCCTCTGCCAGTTTATATATGCCACCAAAAATATATTTTCCATAAGCTTCCTCCATGGCTGGTCATTTCTACATGGAAATGTGTGAAGACTCGGATTCTCTTCATACATCTAACCCTCTTGCTGTGCTGCTTGTTCCTGACCTCTCAGAGTCCAGTCCTGCTGAGCGCAATCACGATAGTTGAGTCCCCACCCAGCAACAAGGCAGCACAGCTGTCCCTTGGGTCTTCATGAGAACCTTCCCTGCCAAACCTCAGTGACCCCTTGTTCAGAGGAGCAGTCATATACCAAGCCTCCCACTTGGGTTCAACGCCAAAGTCCAGGTCCACCACGACTGACCCTCACCTTACCCTGCAGAATTTACTTTTGTTTTGCCAAGAGAATGCGGTTCCCAGGGGAACGGGGTGTCAGCATTCCATGTGGAACAGCAGGCAGGGCGTGGGCACAAGGGAAGACCCCAGGAGATGCTGCCCCTCCTGCTGGTCTGCCTCCTGCCAGCCACCAGTGGGAAGACCTGCCTCCGCTGCTGGCCAGAGCTCCCTGCCTTGCTGGACTATGACCTGCAGGTTCTCTGGGGCACCCCGGGGCCACCCGCAGAACTCTCCCAAAGCCTCCACTCCCTCTTCCTGGAAGACGGCACCTTGCTCAAACCCTTGTATCTTGGTGAGGCACTGCCAGGAGACCAGGTCAGGGCTGGCCCCTTCACCTAAGCTGGATCTCACACCCCTGAATTCCCTCTGCCTCACATCCCATCCTCAGATCGGGACTGTTTGGAAGAAGAAACAGCCAAATTCTTTAACCAAGTAGACCAAGCCATTAAGAAGCTACGGGATGGTGAGGAGGCCAAGTGTCCAGGGCCCTGGGGCTGGAGTTGAAAAAGCCCAGTCCTCCCAGGCATTCCCAGAGGGCCACGTGGGCCATGGGTGGGGAGGACCCAGGGAGGGTGGGAGATGGACGGAGCATGTGTCTGTCACTCTATGGAGTTTCTATTTGAAGATGCTGATGGGAAATCCCACTCTGGAGCAAGTTGTACAAGCGAGCGCGCTTTCCCTCTTGCTCCACCCAGATAAACCCTTGCTTCTGGAAGAGATTCATATGCACAAGGGTCTTTTTGCCGAGAGGCTGAACGAGAGGTCGGAGGAGCTGAAGGAGAAAGGTGAGAGATGAGGTTGCTGCTCACTGCCCAGCCCTTCACTCGAGTCGGGACCCAAGGCCTGCAGGGTTCAACCTGCAGACCCTCCCGACTCCCCAAGAGCCCCCAGCACGGCCCAGAGGCTGGGCATCCGCCATGCTTCCCCAGCTCTGGGTCCTGCTCACACCCCCAACCCCTCCCGGCTCTGTCTGCCTCCCCAGTGCCTCAGTTTCTCCACCATCTTATCTTCCCGGGCAGCCTGCAACAAGTCCTGTGGTGAGTATGCCTGGGGACTGGACTTGAGTGGGGGATGACCCAGTGCCCTGTGTCCCTCTAAGGCCCCACCCATCCCTCCCTCAGACACCCGCTCCACCATGGAGGTCACTGAATGTGCCCACTGCAGAACTTACTTCCTGTCCTGCAATGACCCTGCCCTCTGCCCAGGTGAGTGGCCTGCACCCTGTCCAACCTACCCACTCCGCCCTCCGCCCTGGGGCGTCGTCCTCTCTGTCCATCTTTCTTCTCTGTCCAGCCCTGCATTTGCTGGCTCATCTTCCTCCCCCTGGGTGAAGGTAGTGCCTTTGGAATTTCTTGATATCCATCTGTCCAGCTTCAGGGCCTCTATCTAGGTCCTCAGAGCCAGCATGCCAGGGACCATGCCCAACCCCATCTCCACCACCCCCAAGCCTCCTCTGCCTTTAATGCCCTTCTTGGCAAATGTCCCCACCCAAGCCCTCCACCTCCTAAGCCTGGACTCTCCCCCCGCTTTACTCCCTCCGGCGTGTGGGGATACCAAGTCTTGCTAAGTAACTCTTAAATGTGCTCCTGCATTATTCTACCTTCCACCACCCTTTCTCAGACATCCTAATCTCATATTACTAACTGGCTCCCTGCCCCTCTGGCCTCATCTCACCCCACCACCAAAAAAACTCTCAAGGAGAAAATTTACCCATGATACTCCCTATGGAAAGCCTTCAGTGGCTCCCAGTATCTCCCAGATCATACCCAACCTCTTTGGGAGGCCCCACACGAGCAACACCTGCCCATCTCCCCCCACCCTGACTACCCAGCCACAGTGGGCTGTGGACTTTCTGGACAGAGGGACAGCTTCATGTCCCCATCCCTGAGCAGGTCTGCAGCCTGGAACGGTTTTGCCCATGACCGTTGGAACTGAACTTGTCTTCGTCTTCAAAGTCCAGCTCGGAGGTCCTATCTCCTGAGCAATTTTCTCTGACCAGCTCCCACCCCAGAGGCGCATCGCCTCACTCCGCACCACCTCCCCTTCCCATTTCCCTTGGACGCCACACTCTTAATTGTTTGCTTGAGCAGGGGCCATGTCTCATTTATCTCCTGAGCTGTGCTGGGTACCCAGGAGGCACTTGTCAGTGTTTGCAAACAAGTGACTGAGTTTTTAAATAATTAAATAAGAAAGAGATGTGAGACCTTCTCCCTGTCTGGCCTTCAAACACCTTGTTCCCCCCTTCCCACACCCCAGTCAGGACCATACAGGCTTACAAGTGGGCTGTGAGCCTCGGCATTGTGCTGCTCCTGGCCATGGCTGGAGGTGGGTGAGTGACTTCGCCAAGCCCCAGCGTCCCCAAAGAAGACAACTGATCCTTGACTGACCCATCTCCACCCTGTCTCCTGGCCCAGATATTACTTGTTCCGGCTCAAGAAAAGGATGAAGAAGGAGGAGGAGACGATAGAGGTATTTGGGAAGTAGATCCCTGCCACAGAGGGAAAAGCAGGTGCCCGGGGCCGGGACTGGTCCCCAAGGTCTGACATCTGCAGCTGAGTAGGACTGTGGGCCAGAACACAAGGCACCAGGGACCCAGATCACACCTGGGAAGATTTGCCAGTGAGACTCCCAGCAGGAGGTCAGAGGGACCGCAGTCAGGGTGGAAATCCCTGCTTCTTATGTCTTTGCAGGGACACAGTGACCACTTGTCTCCTGGAAATGAACAGGAGCCCCAGCAGCTTCCGTTGGAGACCTCGCTCACCTCTGATCCTGGTAACTCTCCTCCCCTCACTCCCTCCTGGGAGCCATGACAGCGCCAAGGTTCTGAGGCCCAGGAGATGGCTCCCTGCTCTAGTGGTTTCCCTACACACATTCCTTTGCAAATAGTCCCTTCATTAAAACATCTCTTTGTATTCTTTTTTTTTTTTTTTTGCGGTACCGGGGATTGAACCCAGGGGCGTTCTACCTCCGTGCTACACCCCCGGCCCTATTTTTTTATACTTTATTTTGAAACCAGGTCTCACGAAGTTGCGGAGGGCCTCACTAGGTAGAGAGAGAGAGAGAGAGAGAGAGAGAGAGAGGAGAGAGAGAGACAGGGAGGGAGGGAGGGAGAGAGAGAGAGAGAGCGCACTGAGGCTGGCCATGAACCCAATCCTCCTGTCTCCGCCTCCCAAAGTACTGGGATTACAAGTGTGCACCACCACACTGGCCATCTCTTTGTATTCTAATTGACTGTGCCCTCCTCCTCCTGCTGGGGCCTTCACTCAGTGACATCACTCCCCACCCCTACCCTGTGTGTACTGTCCTGTTCACCCTTCTCCAGTGACCTGCCACCCTCCTCTCCAGGAGCTCCCTCTCCTCTCCTGGCCCCCAAAGTGGTAGCTTCCCAGGCGCACTCCAGCCTCACCTAATCCCAACACCAGAGATGAGGGAAGGGGTGGCCTGGGTGTCTTGAGGGGCCACCGTCTCTAGGTGTGTAACAGAAGAGGTGAGAGGCTAGCAGGGGGCTGGTTAAGAGCAGAGACTAGCAGGGGGACACCAGAAAATGCTCCAAGTCCCACCATCAGCAAGACCACCAAGTCCAGGCTGGGATGTCCGTGGAGGTATTAGTTAGCTTTTTCACCACTGTGACCAACATACCTGACAAGAACAACTTAGAGGAGGAAAGGTTTATTTGGCTCATGGCTTCAGAGGTTCAGTCCGTGGTTGACCAGCTCCAAGATAGAGACATCATGGCGGCAGGGCGTGGCAGAGGAAAGTTGACAGAATAGCTGGGGAGCAGAGAGAGTGAGAGGAGGGAGCCAGGGACAGATACAGTCCCCGAGGCCACCCCCCCAGTGACCCACCTCGTCCAGCCACACCCCAGCTTTGAACCTGGCTGCACTGCCTACACATGATGTTTTTGGGACATTTTTAATCCAAACCACAACACTGGTACTATTAGCAAATGAAGTCCCCGGGTCTTGCCTGTGATGGGAGCTTTGCCCCCTCCTGCTCCAGGTCCCTCTCTACCCCCTTCCTTCTAGGCCCCAAGACTGCCAAGCAGAATAGAGCTCTTGTATGCCCTCTCCACCCTGCTCCCCTCTTCACTGGCCCTCCCAGCCCTCTCAGCCTGGCCCTGGCTCTGCCTTGGGACTAGCCAGGGACCTCTTGAAGCCTTTAGGTCCCTGTGATACACGGACCGCTACAGGTTGGTCTCGGCCCTGGACCTGTAGCTTACCTCGGCCTTTGTCTGCAAGAGCCAAAGCATTTAACTTAGAAGACACAGGAATCAGGGCACAGTGTTTAATAGAAAGAGGCAGGGAAAGGCAACAGGACTCCCACACAGGAGAGGGGTCTCGAAAGGGTCGCCATGCTCCAGTGCATACACTGGGCCTTGGCTGCGCCTGCTGAGGAGGCACTGTCAAGCACTGCTGTTGTTACTTTGCTGGCGCTGCAGCTCTGCAAGCATTGCCGGCCGCTTCTGCTTGCTGCTGCCCCGGCTGCTGCCACCACTTTGCTCTTTCTGCTCATAGCTGCTGCTCTGCTCCTCTCCTTCTGCAGGTCTCTCTGCGCGTGCTGGTCTTTGCTTCCTTCGCTCTTGGGAGGCTAGTTTATATACCCTGGCAACTCCTCTGATTGTTCCTTAGATCTGGACCCTGATTGGTCCTTAGATCTGGGCCCTGATTGGTCCTTAGATCTGGGCCCTGATTGGTCCTTAGATCTGGGCCCTGATTGGTCCTTAGATCTGGGCCCTGATTGGTCCTTAGATCTGGGCCCTGAGTGGTCTATTTTCAATCCCTTATATCTGGGCCCGGATTGGTCCATTTTCAATCTCTCTTTAGAATCCCTGATCAGTCTTAAGATAGAAGTCAGGGAAGGCTGCCGACCCTGGCCCCAGTCCTTTATCCTTTATCACCTGGACCCCCCAAAACCCCCTCCAGATCCGGGGTGGGCCTGGGTCAGCAGGCCAGCTCCTTGGTGTAGAAAGTAAGCAGGTCTGCGGCCAGTGCTTTGGATGAGCCTGGGTTTCCATCCTGGCTCCAACACAGGGCCCTGGGAGTTCCCCTCCGTCTGTTTCCCGTTTGAGCATGAGGATAGAGGTGACATTTCAGTCAGGTGATACCCCCTGACTCTAGAACCCACTGGGCTCGTATTCCTTCTCCAGTATTTGTTCATACCATGGGTCTCAATTCAAAGTCCTCATTCCTTTCTCCCTTCAGTCCACTGAAACCCCACTGGCCCCCCAGCCCAGTTCCTAAAACAAGACTTCCTGTCCCCTATACCTTCTGATATTCCCTCCACGGAGCCTGCTGCTGGACCTGGGAGCCAGCTGACTTCTTCAGCATCCCCATTCCCAGTAAGGACTACACCTGGGACACGGTGCCGGAACTGCTGGAGACTGGAGAGGAAATGCAAAGAGGACATAGATGGCAGCCAGGGCGGGGGCGACATGGCATCCCAGGTCTCGCCCAACCCAGAGGTTCGGGAAGGCGTCCCTCCGCAGCCTCTTGGGAAGGAAGGGAGTGTTTAGATTGAGAGTCGAGCATCACAGGAAAGCAGAGGTACAGAGACCTCCATTATTTCAGGAAGCTCTAGGGAGTAGGCTGTGGCTGGAAGGAGGGGGTATGGGTGAAAGTGAGAGAGGTAGAGGCCAAAGGCAGCCAGAGAAGGGTCCCCTGCTGAGCTCAGGGGCAGCAGCTGGGCAGGGAGGGGCGGCTAAGGGCAGGCCCAGGGCAGAAGACAGACAGCCAAGGAGGAAGTGAGTGTGCGGGGCAGGTAGGCTCCCCCCCAACTGAGGTGCCCCTCCCCCCTGCTTCATAAGGCTAGGGGCGGCCTATGCATAGAAGATGGCTTTGGAAGGCATAAAGCGCTCCAAGGACATAGCCATGTGGCGAGGACACAATCAGAACCATTCTGAATGGCCTCGCCGGGGCCCACCAGGCAGCTGGCCTGGCTCCAAGGTCTGTGGTCAGCTCACTCTGCTCGCCGCCCAGGACATAGGAGAAGCCACACAGTCGTGCGAAGATGGTGATTTCTTATTGGTGTTTAAGTGTGAACCTATACCATTACCTCAAAAGTATCCAGTGTGACTGTTTCCTGATGTGCGCAGTAAAAATAGAAAAGCCCGGGTGTAGTTCCTGTGATATATGAGTTCTATTTGTCTATGTGTCTGTGCATGTGCATCTTGTATCAGCAGAAGTTTTGTCATTTGTGGGCATATTTGCATGAAAAATAGATATTGAGTTCTGCTAAAGTAGAAACATCAAGGAATTTGGAGTCAGATAAAACTATAGGCTTGATCAAAACAGGCTTGAGTAGCTTGAGCAAATCTACACCGCCTCGGAAGACAACCGGAAACAAAATACACCGAAATAAAACAACAAAACAAAAAGGCTGCTTGAAAGCATTTAAAAAGAGAGGTCTTTGGTGTCCAAGGTTCTGGAGAGAAGGGGAGCTCTGGAGGTACCCAGAGTTCTGCGGCCCACTTCCCCCCACGTGGGCCAGGCGACAGCAGCCCTGGGCCGCGGCCGCAGGGGCTGGGTTAAGGATGACCTTCAAGTCCGGGAGAGCTTTCCGCAATATCATGGGGCTGCAGACACAAAACTTGGCAGTTCTAGCTTGTCAAGACAGAGCATGAGGAGGCAGGTCCCAGGAGGTGGGAAGGTGTGAAAAGGTAAAATGTCCTGCACCATTTCCCTCCCCACCCCAAGGCATGGGCCCACTCTTAAGTAGCACAGGGCTACAAAGAAACCAAGCAGAAAGTACCGAAATGCAATTCATCAGAGATTTGGGTGCTGGGGAAATAAAATTTGAAGTTCACAACTTGCATAGAAAGGGAAGTACTGATAAATACTCCAGGGTATCCATGGGAAGTCTATCCTTCAAAAGTGGTGTCCACCAGTGGCAGGCCAATCCCTGCAAAATATGAAACTCAGCCTCAAGGCCTGTGGACTGAGTTTCTTTCCCAGGAGCAGCTGGAAGGCCTTTACGAGAATCATCACCTCATCCCTGCCACAACCTCATCCCCCACAAATTGGGGATTTCTTATCCCAAATTTAGATCATATCCATTTCTCCACGGCTGCCCATTCTTCACTGAACCAAAGCAAAAAATAGGAAAATTTCTCTATATCTTTGAGTCTTCGTTCCAATACCACTGCATACATAAAACTTTGGTTAAGTAAATTTGTTATACTTTTCTCTTGCTGCCTTTTGTTTTGAAGGTGTCAGCAGTGGCCCCCACGCTGAGCGAGGAAGGGTGTCACACCTTTCCTACCAGAAAATGCAGACTATCCGGTCCATGAGAGGGGAAGGCACTGGGAGATTGTAAACAGGGAGCATTATGATCTGATTTGTGCCTTTATTAAATGTCTGATGATAAAAAATGGAAATAGGAGGATAAAGGTGAGGAAGATGGATATGGTGGGGCTCCCTGGAGACCAGTAAGGAAGGACCACCTTTCTTTTTCTGAGCTCATGTTATAATTAGATAAAAAATGTTCCCTAAAGAGCTCACTTATTAATGTTTGGAGCTGATATAATCGAGTCTTGAGGGTTGTAATCCCAGCAGTGGATAAATCCATTATAATGGATTTACCTGGGTGGTACCCGGTAGACCAGTAAGGTGTGGCTGGAGGAGGTGGGTCCCTGGGGGTGTTGCTTTAGGGATTATATAAATGGTTCCTCCTCCCCCTGCTCTTGCTCTTGCTTCTGGCCTCCATGATGTGAGGAGCACCGCCCATGTGCTCTCCCTCTCTCCACCTCCTGCCGCCATGCTCTAAGATCCGTGGTCCCCGGCCTCACATGGACTGATCCAGAAACTGTAAGAAAATAAGTATATTTTGTCCTCTAAATTACATGGTCAATCTTTTAGATTATAGCTGCAAGAATGCTGATCAGAACCGCTCTTGAGCCTGTGGGCCTGGGAGACCCCACAACCATGTGGTCTGCCTCCTCACCGCTGGTCTGGCAAGCAAGTCGCTCAGGATTTGAGTTGATGGATAAGCAACTCCAACTGCTGTAAATTACACATCTTTGTGTGCTGGCAGCCTTCTGACTTAGGTTCTGTGGATCTAGAATGCTCCAGAGAAGAATTAGGAATATGAGCGTGTTCATAAAAAAAATAATAATTCCTAAAGGGTCATTTGGTTTCCAGTGGAGGATTGAACACATTTATCTAATTTGGCTCCTTCCTGAAACTTCATTAAAACTGTATTAAAGTATTTTTAATCATAAACTCACAGGGACGAGAAGAACAGGAAAGAAGATGGCAGCAATTAAACACTGTAGCAGGAGGTGGCTGAATTAGCAGACCCAAGGCAGCCAAATCCGAAGCCAGCAATGGAGGAAAAGGAGACTCATTCAAACAAGGCTGCAGAACCCTGAAAGCCAGTGGCATAACAAAGGACCCGTCAGCCCTGCAGCAGGCAGGAAGAGCATGCACAAATGTAGAAAAAGTAGACGAATACCAAACTGACAAGTCAATCTGCTCTGTGTGCGTGTGTGTGTGTGTGTGTGTGTGTGTGTTTGGTATCTACCTCCAAGCTATACCCCCAGGCCTTTTATTTTGAGATAGGGTCTCACTAAGTTGCTGAGTGTCTCACTAAGTTACTGAGGCTAGCCTCCAACCTGTGATCCTTCTGCCTCAGCCACCCAAGTACTGGAATTACTGTGCCACCACATCTGGCTGTCAATCTGCTATTATTACCACCATGCGTGGGCATCTGTGAACAACAGTACTGATAAGATTCTCCTCCCTTCCAAGGTTGACCACTCGCCCGACTCCATCCGCCACTGCTCAGACACCTCAGGAACCCACAACCCCAGAGCCCTCTGCACTGCACAAGGGTGCAGCTGAAGGAAAGGGCTGGTGCAGTGTTAAAGATGCCCCTGTCCATCCCACCTGCCCCCTCCACAGAAGCAGGTGGCTAGGTGGCTATATGCATCCGTAGTCATTAATGTAGAGTCCCTTCTCCCTCTGCATCCAGGACACTGGCAGTGGGACTCTGGCCATCTCTTTTTTATTTTCTGTAATCTGATGTTTTGACATGAGGGTCCTTGCTGGTTGTAGAGGGACCACCCCTCCCACAGCTAGCTAATTCCTAGAGATTGCAAACATCTCACCTGCTAATGTACCTTTCGATTGCAAATCAACCAATGCAGATCCCTCACCCCAACCAGAAACAACAGAAGGCTGCTTTAGAATATTCCTTATTGGATTCTCACCCTGCAAACCACCATCCTCCTGCTGCAATAGCCTCAGACCCAGGGGCCAGCGTGGGGCCAGACCCTATCCTGCCGAGACCACTCAGAGTATTTAAACTACTCACTCCTAACCTGCTTTGGCTGTCTCCTCCATTCCTTCCCATACAAACCACACTGAAGGCTCTTGCTCCTCTTCCTCCTGACTAACCCTGGAGTTTCCCCAGGTGCCCCTGCATGGATTCAATGACTCCTGTTTCCAGGAAACTATGAGTATAAAACCATTCTCCCTTCCTGACAGCCAACTCCATGTCTGCATGTCTTACTACACCTGATTAAACAAGTCTCGGAACCCTTAAACAAGCGGTACAGTGAGCATCATTGTTTGACACAGACAGACGTGATCTGTCCCTAGACTGCTCTTGGCACACTACTGTTGGGTCCAACAGGCAGCTGCCATAGCTGTGAAGGCCCCCCACCGAGGGCGCCCTGCACCTGGGCAACTGCTGCACTGTTCTGTCTCTGCCAAATGTGGCCAAACCCCTCCCCTCTGTCTCAGGACCAGCCTAGTACTTCCCATGTGGCCCCACCAGTGGTGTGGCATGTCCCTTTCTCTTGGGATCTGTGAGGTCTAAAAAATGATCTCTTCAATAGCATTCATCTCCTGATCTCTTGGCCTCATGAAAACTGAATAATAAGGTCCATATTTAAAAAAAAAAAAAAAACCTCCATACAGGAACCAAAAGACTCTTCCCTGTGGACTCTAGAAAGCCAAGAAGGATGACCTAAAGGTAGCATCATCAAGGGCTTCCCAGAGAATTCTATAGCACAGCTCCAAAATGACAAGCATCATCTAAGCACTCAGACTTCTATTGCCTTTTTAGGCTTCCACTGTTTTTCATAAACAGATGGTCAGCAGGAAAATAGAAATTTTTTTATAAAAGACTATAATTAATATCTTCAGAGAGATAAGAGAAAATACATTCATGAAACAAGAGCAGGATGCTTTAAAGTAGGAAAATTCAGCAAACAAAAAAAGGACTTTTGGAAAATTAAAAACGTGATAGCAGAAGTGAATTTTTCAATAGAAATATTGAAAAAATAGGGAAATCTCCAAGGAAGTAGAGTGTAAAGACAGGTTTTGGAAAATATGAAATAAAAGATAAAATTAGTAGATATCCAACATTTAAATATGAGGAATACCTGGCCGCAGTGGCACACGCTTGTAATTCTAGTACTTGGGAGGCTGACAGAAGGATCGCAGGTTCACGGCCAGCCTCAGCAATTTGTGAGGCCCTCACAACTTAGTGAGATCCTGTTTCAAAATAAAGAATAAAATGGAGCTGGGGGTGTAGCTCAGAGGTAGAATTCCCCTGGGTTCAATCCCCAGTACCACAATAAATAAATAAATAAATAAATAAATAAACAAACAAACAAACAAACAAAGGAATTCCCGAGAGAAGAGGGAAAATAGAAGAAAAATAATTGATTTAAATGAATTAGGAAACTTTCCCATAAATGAAGTTCATAAATTTCTACATTAAACAGCCTACCCATAATTCCCATATGATTGATGAAAACATACTTCATTCACCTGGGCACATTTCAGACCACTAAATAGAGAGAAAAAGAAGCCCCAAAACTATCAAATAAAAAAACAGAGCTCACATACAAAAGATCATAAACCAAAATGACTTTGAACTTCTTAACGGCAACACTGGGAAGAAAAAAAAAAAAAACAGTGAAGGAGAGCCTTCAGAATTCTGAGAGAATATTATTTCCATTCTAGAACTCTATATCCAACCCAGTCATCATGTGTTTAGTGTTGTGTGAGGAACAAAATCATTTTCAAATCTGTAATTTTCAAAAAAATATAAATTTAGTGGATCCTTTCTTGAGAAATAACTGGAGGATGTATTCCACAAAATGAGAAAGGAGTTCTGTTTTTCAAAACAAGAAGAGAGTTTTGTTTTGTTTTTTTAAATTGACCCAGAACAGGAAACAGGCAATTAAAGATCCATGATAGATGATATAGCCAAAGGGGAAGACACCCAGTTAGAGCAGAGTGGCTGCAGGACGGGCATGTTGGTGGCTGTTACCACACTGATCCCCACCAGCATCTCTCTCACTCCAGACAAGTGCCTGGGTAACTCAGATCCAGACAGCCATGTGAGCTTGCTGGTCGGATCCATGTGCCAATGAAGCCCTGCACTCTCCTCCAAGCACCCATCTTGGCCTACACAACGATGTTCCACTCTGACATAACATCCAGAGCTGGAGCCTTTGGAAGTGAGATGTAGTGGGTTTAGAAGGAGGGACTATGGAGTGACCCTGTCCTCTGACTGTATTTCTGCCAGGTGTCAGTTGCCTGGGACACACTGCAGCCACACTAGATCCTGTTTTTCTTGAAGACTCTTGTCAATATGTACGGAAGCTGAAGTCCAAAGGTTACCCAGAGACTTCACACTAAAATCTGATGTTTGACTTTTTTTTTCAAAACACAAAACATAAGGTGCTTCTGGGGTCTTATATTTAAGGATGCAAAGGCCTAGGCTCAGGGGCCCTGCCCCCTGGAGCCAGAGTAACACCCCAGCCCCCGCTGGGCCTACCCATTTGGTCTTCCTTCCTGCTCAGACACTGACAACCCCTGGAAGTCCTTGAGTTTTTACTCCTAACATAAAGCAGTAGGAAGACAAAAATCAGTTGCCAAACTCCCCCAAAATAAGCCAAACCAGCACATTTGTTATACAGCAAACCAGGAGTTAGTGCATTCTTTTATTACAAAAGACAGCTTCTTTCCTTTTATACACTCTCCCCAGCGTTAAAAAATAAAATTTCCACAAATTCAGTTTAATAATCTAATTGGCTTTTATTAGTGATTTCCACCTATGAAAGAGAAAGGTGCTCTGCTGGACTAAGCAGAGAGCATGGGCTTTCTGGGCAGAAGAAGCCGAAGCAAGCAGAAACTAAACCACAGAGAATGGAGTGGTCATTTCCAAGTTACTTTCTTGGTAAGGGTGAGAGCAGAGGGGACTGCTTATCTTGCCAGCTCAGGTTAACTGGGCCCCTTTCTAATGGTTGCCATGAATCTCCTGAGGGTCTTCTGGAAAACTATAAAATGAACTTAAATTTAAGGTTCAGTTCAGTGACGTGGCACCTGGCACAAGCGGCTGCATTCTGGATTGGTCTGGGCTGTTTGGCTTAGTACAGGGGACTCATCTAAAACAGTGCTCCCTCGAACCCCTGTGAATGTCTTCTAGCACCACCTTCCCTGCTTTCAAACCATGCCCTCCCCAGGCCGCCGGAACAGGTGCTACGAAAGCCAGAGATGCTTCTCCAAACACCTACCAGATGCCGAATTCCCAGTTCGGAAGGCCCCGACAAACTCCCAGATGGGGCTCCACCTCCCTCCCTCGCCGGTGGCAGGGAAAGGGGAGATGGCAGCTGTGGGGGTCACAGCCAGGTGCTAGAAGAGGTGGGTGGGGCCCGAGAAGTCAGCAGCACAGTCTGAGCGCATCAGCATCAAGTGCTGGAGAGAACCAGCCAGACCCATCCAGGCTCAGTGTTTCCTGCTCCATCCCTCCACCCTGCGGTCTTGGTTTACTCCCACGCGCCCACCTGAGACAGGGATGTGGCAGGGAGGATGGCTCCATGCAGTTCACGGAGGGCAGTCTGTTCTCCAGGTGAGCAGAGTGCAGCCGTCCTGCAACCCCACAGCCGTCACACTCCAGCCTGGTCCACGCACAGAAAGCCACCACCCAGGAGCCACATCACCAGCCTGTCACAGCCAGGCCCGGAGGCTCCTGCATCGCCAGCCACTGGGCAACCTCACCTCTCTTGGACTCCCCCAGACCTAGGCATTCTCTACCCATCCTTCCGAGGGCCTTTCCATGGTGCCTGGCTTTCAGGAACTCATCAGTGCTGGAAATCCAGGCAGGTGGCAGAGCCAGGGGCAAACACTGGCTTGTCCAACTCCAAAGCTCGTGCTCATTCCAGACAACTGACAGATGTTGGGAAAATACTAGCTAGCAACAGTTGCTATGATCTAATTTGATCAGAAGAAACTCTCCTTATCCATAGCTCCCACATTCACAGATTCGGCCAACCACAGATCAGAAAATTCAGGGGGGAAAATAGCATCTGTACTAAATATGCGCAGACTGTTTTTGTTGTCATTATTCCCTACACAATACAGTAGCATGAACATTGTGTTAGGTGTTGTTGTAATCAAGTTTAAAGTGTGCAGGAGGACGCACACAGTTCACATGCAGACACAGTCAGGCGTCATTTCACAAATGGAAGGCATCATGAGAGACCATCATTAGGCACTTTTGTTATTGTGTGGACGTCACAGCATTGTGTGTTCTTACACAAATCTAGATGGTACAATGTCACTGAGTGGGACAATCTTACGGGACTCTTGTCATATATGCAGTCTATCGCTGACTGCATTTTAGTTTGCTGCTTTTGAACTTTCTATAATAGAATTACACAGTGGTATTCTGTTGTGTCTGATTTCTTTCTGCTCAATATTATATTTTGAAGGTTTATGTATGTTGTGCATCTGTAATTTATCCATTCTCGTTGCTGCACGGTATCCAATTGTATAAGTAGACACGTTGGCTTATGGTGGATATTTTTACTTTTGGTGGATATTTGAGTTATTGCCAATTTTGGGTTCTTTTCACATATTTAAACATGAGTGTATGAGCAGAGTTTTTCAGAGTACATAGCCGTGTGTTGCATAATGACATTTTGGTCAATGAGGAACTGCATGTAAGATGGTGGTCTTGGAGTTATATCACTTAGTTACATCATAGCCGTTGTAGTTAGTGTAAGTATACTCTGTGATGTTCACACAATGAAAAGAATCACTGAATGGCATACTTCTCAAAACATGTCCCATCATTAAGCAGTGCATGGCTGTACTACACTATTTTATATAGGATACTTGAACATCTGCAGATTTTGGTATTCACAAGGGTCCTGGAACCAATCCGCCGCAGATACCAAGGGAAGACTATATACAGATATAAAGCAAACATCACATTGCTTTATAAACAGTGTCTAACCATGACCTGATTTGAGTTCTGAAAGGAGTAAGGGAAGCACTAGAGCAGGGGGGTTGATGTCCTTATGAACTACTGTGGACCCAGCTTGAGTTAGCTAGTATACTAGTCAGCTTTCAGTCACTATAATTAAATGTCTGAGGCAGTTAACTTATAAAAGAGAAAAGGTTCCTCTTGACTCATATTTGTGGAGGTTCCAATCCGAGATCAAGTGGCCTCATTGCTTTGGACCTCCCATGAGAGGGCAACACACCATGGCAGGCGTGTGCGGCAGAAAAAACTGAACTAAAACACAGATGGGAGCTGTTTTCGTTAGCTTATTCGTTACTGTCACCAACATAGCCAACAAGAACAATTTAGAGGAGGAAAGGCTTATTTGGGCTCATGGTTTCAGAGGTCAGTCCATGGTCGGCCAGCTCCAAGGCAGAAACGTCATGGCGGCAGGGTGTAGCAAAGCTGCTCAGATCACGGCAACTGGGAAGAAGAGAGAGTGAGTGGAAGGGACCAGGGACAGATATAGTCCTCAAGGCCATGCCCCCGGGACCTTCCACCTCCAGCAGCCACGCCCCACCTGCCTACACTTAGTGCCACCAGTAGGTTCATTCAAATTATTAACCCGTCAGTGGAATTATCCACTGATGAGATTGGAGCCCTGATTCAATCACTTCATCTCTGGATATTTTTGCATTGCTAATACATGAACTTCTGGGAGACACTCTATATCCAAACCATAACAAGAGCAAAGCACAATTCTGCCTGACTCTACATTGGCCGGACTGTTCATCACGGGCTTCCTTTTAACAAGGGCCTCCAGAGATCAACCTATGCTATTAAGTTCTAGTCAACAAACCTGGATCCGCATGTGTAGTAAGCACCACTGAGGCTCTGCAGACACAAACACAGACACGGTGTGGCTCCCACCCTGGGAGAGTGCACTGTCTGGTAGAGGAGACGTGAAAACAACCCACGCTGCACTGTGAGCAACCACAATGGAAAGGCTCCCTCTTCAGCTACATTTGAGCAAGCTCATTCCTATCCCCCATGGGACCTGCCAGAGAGGCCACAGGCATGCAGAGATGGACGGGTTGGGAAAAGAATGAAGAATCTGTACTTTTCAAGACAATTACTAACTCCATTTTAAAGACCAGCTTTCGTCTGATTAATTATCAAAAAATGAAGAAGACAATAAGCCCACTTAAATTTAATTTTGTTTAAGTACATGGTCTGACATAAAATGTAATGAGGCCATTTTCTAAGGAGTATTTAAAATTATACTTTTCATTAAAAGAATGTTTGCTGAGGTCCAATGAATCCGTTGCATGTGTGTGGAATTTTGTTTTTGTTTTGACAAATCAAATCTCCCTTCAAAACACTGGCAATAACTATCTAGTGGCAGCTTTATGGTACTGTAATGTGGACAGGACAGGACAGGACAGCAAACCTGTGGTAGGCATTTTACAGTTAACAGCATTGCTTGTAGTTAGGAAAGCTAATCAAGAGAAAAGAATGTTTGTTGTTCCTATAATTGAGAAGAACAAGCACATTCCATCTTCATTTAAGGAAAATGGTCCTGTTAGGATATTTATGTGAAGTGGTCATCATTCTTTTTTATTATTCTCTCAGAACAGCTTGCAGGGTCTCAGAGTGGAGTGCTGAAAAGCCAAGTGAAAATTTGAAGACGGATGCTTGCTCAGGACCAGGGACTGTGATGTGCTCTGCTCAACTACATCCCATTTTGTGAAACTCTTTGACTGGTGTTCCCAATGCTTCCATTCAACCCAGTGCCCTGGCTATTATTTCTTTGCTTAACACCTGTTCTCACTTGAAAGAAAGCGTATCGGTCCACTTGCTGCATAACAAGCCTTTCCAAACCCTGTCATTTAAAACAACGTTCAGCCAGGCATGGTGGTGCACGCCTGTAATCCTAGTACTTGGAAGGCTGAGACAGGAGGATCACAGGTTGTAGGCCAGCCTCAGCAACTTAGTGAGACTCTGTTTCAAAATAAAGAATAAAATAGGGCTGGGGATGTAGCTCGGAGGTAGAATGCCCCTGGGTTCAATCCCCGGTACCACAAAAAAGAAAGAAAGAAAGAAAGAAAAGAAAAGAAAAGAAAAGAAAAGAAAAGAAAAGAAAAGAAAAGAAAAGAAAAGAAAAGAAAGAAATATCCCACATTGCATAAGGCTGTGCGCGTCACAGGCGAGCCGGGAGGATGGAGACTGTGATGTGTTTTGTAGGTAATGCTGGCTGGTCAGTAGGACCCTGCAATTTAATCAAGCATTAGTCTAGGTGCCACTACAGAGGCATGTTGTAGATGTGGTGAATATCTACAATCAGCTGACTTCATGTGAAGGACATTACCCTTTGAGTGTGCTTCATCCAACCAGTTGCCAGCCTTAGGAGCAGAACAGAGTTTCCCCAAAGAAAAAATTCTGCCTCAAGACTGCCTGAGTTTACAGCCCAATGTCCTACCCCAAATCCATGGAGTTTGGGTTTGCCAGCCAGTGACCAGGTGAGCTTATGTCCAGGTGTTCCTCAATTTACAGTGGGACTATATCCTGATGGCCCTAAATCAGAAAGGCATTTAAAACATCTGGATCACAAAATTATGGGAAATACACACAATGGAATTCTACTCAGCAATAAAGAAGAACAAAATAACAACATTTGCAAGAAAATGGAAAGATCTGGAGAGCATTATGTTAAGCGAGATTAGCCAATCACACAAAATGAAGGGTCATAGGTTTTCATTAATATGCGCAACTTAGGGAGTAGTGGGGACACAAAAGGGTCTCCAATGACAATGGAGAACCCTCAGTGGTGCAAGAGAAGGGGTACAAGGGAAGGGGAAGGGGAAGAAAGTACTGAATCCATGGAATTACTGTCATAAACAATGTGTATATATGAGATTATA
>PVJS01038110.1:0-11417 GCA_004027185.1 Glis glis
GGCCTCACTAAGTAGCTGAGGCTGGCCGCGAACCCAGATCCTCTGGTCTCTGCCTCCCAAGTACTGGGATTACAAGCGTGGGCCACCATGCCCGGCTAAGTTTTGTCATTTGAGTGAAATATCACAGGTCTGTTGCAGAGAAGCAAATTTTTTTGTGGCAGGGAGGTGGTTCTGGGGATTGAACCCTGGTACATCCACCTCCAAGCAACACCCCAGCCCTTTTTATTTTGAAATAGGGTCTTGCTAAATTGCTAAGGCTGGCCTAGAACCTGTGATCCTCCTGTATCAGCCTCTTAAGTACTTGGATTACAGGTATGCACCCAACTAGAAGCAAAATTTTATCAATTTTTTCCATCTGAATCCATTTTTTTGTTTTTTTCCAAATTAGAAAAGTAAGGCAAGCTTAAGCTCAGAGCCAGGCACCCTGCACAGCCCCAGAGTGGCTGGAGCCAGTCAACAAGTGCGGCCACCTGGAGAACAGCCCAGCGGCTCCTCAGGGTTCAACATGGTCACCTGTGACAGCCATTCACTCCAGGATCCGTCCAAGAGAGTGACAGATACCAGCAGACACCGGGCCTGGGGAGTGTCGAATGGCCTGGGCAGCTGTCTGCAGCAAGCAGGAGGTGCCTACTCTGGGCAGCTGGGTGGAGGATGCACCCAAGGGCAGTGGACGCCACTTCTGGATCAAGCTCTAAAACATTCCAGCTGTGCGGGAAGAGCCCTGCTGAGGGGCTCCCTTCCTGTCCAGAGGCATCAGCTGGGCACCCCCTCTCTGAAGTTAGGCGCTGGACACAGGAGACGCGCTCTGCTTGCAGAGGTCCCCACGGCCCTCCACAGAGCAGGTGCACCAGGAAAACCCAGCGCTCTCCCGAGACCGGCAGTGCCGTTAGATGGGCCTGGAGGGGAACGGTACTGACTCAGGACATTCCGGGACTGGTCTCACCTTTTGCGGGGATGGAGAACTTTTGATGTAGAAGGGATTGTTGGCTTGCTCCTGCTTCCGGGCCTCTCGACGCTGCGGGGACAGGCTCAATGTGAACACATGCGGAACATGACAGGTCACCCAGGTGGTAGGCCACCTCCAACAGCTCCCGGAGATCACAGTGGGGGAGGATGGGTCTCAGGCTATTTTTACTGTCAGGCTTTTACTAACAAGGAAACTGAGGCCCCAGGTGAGAAAGAGGAGATAATTGGGGAGAAGTACCAGTGGTCCAGGCGGTAGGGACGACTGCCTCGATCTCAAAGACTGGGCTCTGAAAGGGTGGGTGACCTGCCCAAGGAGCCCAGCTCTGGGGGCAGAGCAAGGACAGAGACCTGCATCTCTCAACCTGAGCCACAGTTTCTGTTCACAGCTCTCATTCTGGAAGGTTCAGCCTGGAGGCCACAGTAGCCACAGTTCAGCGCTCACTCCCCAATGTAGGGGCTCATGGGAGGGGCTGCTCCTCTCCCCTACCCACTTGTTTTTGCAGTACTGGGGATTGCACCCCGAGGTGCTCTATCATTGAGCTCCACCTCAGTGGCTGCACCAAGGAGGGCATGAGCCAAGATGAGGCCATCCGTGGGCCCCTGTGCTGCAGGTTGCTACATGTGTCATCTAAGTCCAACCCTAAAGTCAAATGTCCACTCTGTGCAAACAGGACAGCTCAGCCCAAATCCCCTATCCGACAGGGCCAGCCTAGGGGACTAGCTGTTGGGTGCCTGCTCTCTGACAGGGAACACCTGCCTCAGAGGTACCCCAGGACGGGGATGGCACGGAAAAGGAGCGAGGCTGTGCTCACCCGGGCCAGCTCCTCCTCATCCACCTCGGGCTGCCGGTGCCGGCTGTGCCTCTGCTCCTCGTCATGGAAGATGGCCTTGGGCTTCTCGTCCTCGGACTCGCTGTCCGAGGGTGGCTCGTTGATCCAGGCATCCAGGTCCAGGCTGCGCAGACAGGGAGGTCACATAGTGGCCTGCCCACCATCACCGCAGGTGTCTGCCCTGAGTGGGGGCACCGCATGTCCAACCTGTGACACCCCTGAACACCAGCACCCGTCATCTACACGGGCCATATGAGGCAGAGTCACTCCTGCCCCCGTAGGGTGGAGGACACAGATACAGGAGAGGCTGGCCACACACATAGGAGGGCCGGGGGAGTCCGGGGACCCTGGAGTCTGGCCGCTCCCAGAGGCCAAGGGCAAGGCAGTGGCACCAGGGCCCATGTGGCTCCCTATGAAGTCGGGGAGGCCCGGGGTGGTCAGCCCGCAGAACCCCTTCTCACCCTCCTGCCCCAGCCTGGCTGGCAGCAGGTCCCAGGACAGTGAGCCCCACCTCAGCCAGCCGTGGTGGCGTCCCCGCCCTCCCCTCCTCCTCACCCTTCGGGGACTGGGACCTTCTTCTGGGCTTTTGGGGCCACTGGGTTCAGCTCCCCAGCAAAGAGCGCACTCACTTCTTCTGCCACAGGCACACCCTTGGCCTGCAGCTTCTGGACATGCTTGACCAGCTGCAAGATGCAGGACGCCTGGCGAAGGGACAGGTGTCACAAGGGGGGCAGCTGCCCCAGGGCCACCGGGACACCTCAGGGGCACGCAGAGGCCTCGCTGTTCCAGGGTCCTGGCCACTCCCTGAGCGACCCCGCTGGCCAGAGACCCGGCCCTCCACAGCCATCCTAACAGATGGAGGGGGAAAGGACAAGTGCCCCAGCGTGGTCATGACAGGAGAGCTCCACTCAGGTGAAAATGCCCCATGCCCGGGTCTGCACACAGACCCCAGTGGCACCTCCGTGGGGTGCCTCTGGCGGCTCGGCCTCAGTATCAGCTCTAAGTCAGGGTGGGACACGACTGGCCTAGGCGGCCCCAGCTCCCAGCCAATGCCACGAGGCCTCATGCAGGCCTCTGGGCTCTTCAGCCAGCAGACAGGACCGACGCCACACACCTGACCTGGCGGGTGTCACGAGAGGAGCCATAGTGTGGGCCCGACAACCAGGACGCCACCGGAGCTCTCATCCACCTGCCGTGTCACAACGCAGGCCCCACCCCTACCCCACGGACCCTGACGGTCACCCCTAAGGCTACCACTCAGGTTGATCCATCCCAAGTCCTACTGATTGACCTCCAGCCCTAGCTGGGGCAAAGCCACGACACAGGGACTTCACCAACTAGCTTTGGAAAAGGGGTAAAAGGCTCCCCACGAAATGGCCACTGTTGGGGACACAGACCTGGATGGTGGCCTGGGGCTTTTCCTGAGGTTGGATCCTCCATGGAGCTGCAGCCCACCCCACATGGAGCTCAACACCAAGGCCAGCCTTACCCGCTCCTGCACCTCCAGGTCTGCGCTCTGCACGAACTGGGGCAGCCGCTCCACCATGACCTGGGTGACCTCCTGGGCCGCCTCCGTCTCCGCAGCCTGCTCCTTCTGCAGCAGGATGGATGCATACAGCTTGACCACATTCTGCACGTACACGGCCTGGATGTGGCCCGGCAGCGTGGTGACCTTGGGCCGCAGCATGGCCTCGAGCGTTTGGTGGGGTTCCTGCAGGTGCCTGGGGGATGGGGTCACAGTGAGGCCGCCACGCACACATGCCTGGGGCTCCACTCAAGCAGGTGGAGAACTGGGAAAAGGGCCGGGGCTCCTCCCCACACGGGGCGATACAGAGGCCCGCATTCCCCTGATGGGCAGGGGCTCAGACACGAGTTAGAGGAACCAGGACCCATAAATGCCCGTTAACAGGGACAAAACTAAGAAACCACAGCAAAGCACGTGACAATCGCAGAGCAACCAAGCAGAGAAAATGTAAGAGCAAAGAAGAAAGAGGACCCATCAACCCCACAGCCAGCTATGGGACCCAACCCTCGACCTCCCCGGGCAGGACGAGAAGGAAGTGGCAAAGGGCCCAGTCACCACAGAGAATTTATCATTAAGCTTTTCTTTTCTTTTTTTCTGGTACTAGGGATTGAACGCAGGGCATTCTACCTCTGAGCTATACTCCCATCCCTGTTGTTTGTTGTTTTTTCGTGGTACTGGGAATTTAACCCAGGGACATTCTAGCTCTGAGCTACACCCACAGCCCCTATTTTTTATTTGTTTATTTATTTATTTTTGGTGGTACTGGAAATTGAACCCAGGGGCATTCTACCTCCGAGCTACACACCCAGCTTTTATTCTTAATTTTTTGTTTTGAAACAGGGTCTCTCTAGGTTGCTGAAAGTTGCTAAGTTGCTGAGGCTGTCCTCAAACCCATGATCCTCCTGTCTCAGCCTCGCAAGTACTGGATTACAGGCATGTACCACCACACCCGGCAGCAGCATTGCACTGCCTGGTGCGTCAGGACCTGGGCAGGGGCAGCAATGGCACTACTGGCCAGCCGTGTCCCTTTTCTGGGACTGTCACACCAGGCCCGTGCCACCTAGGACCCATGCTCACTCACTCGGAGAACTCCCCGCAGATCCAGGCAGCAGCATAGAGCACCTCGCAGATCCCGTTCCTCTGGGTGCTGCTGGCCACCAGGTGGGCGCTGTCCAACAGTGCGGACATCTGGGACACAGCGAACCGGCGGATGGCCTTCACACGGATGGCCACATCCAGCATCTGGGCAGCGATGAGGTGGCCGTGGCGGGTACCCTCCAGCCGGGTGAGCTCCACCAGGATGCTGATGTACCTGCAAAGGCGGGGGCTTTGAGAGACACGAACGGGACCCCCAGGCCACCGGCCCACCCTGGACCTCCACAGCGGCACAGTGAGGGGACGGACCATTCGAAGTTGGTGATGTACTGGTAGTTGGACTGGCTGCAGATGTCGATGATCTTGGTGAGCAGCTCATCGCGGTAGGTGGTGCCCTCCGCCTTGTCTACGTGGGTCATCAGCTTCTTGACGATCTCCATCAGGTTCTTCTTGGACACCTGGATGAGGGGTGGGGGGTGAGGGGCTGTGCTCAGAAGCGCCAAGCACCATCAACTGAGATGGAGTTCGCAAATCTACTCAGAGAAGCGAGATAACCCCACAAGGTGGACGTCACATGAGTAAGCTCAGCCTATAGGCAGGTGAGCCACTGTCAGCCCCACAGGCCATCAGGGGCTCACTGGCACCAGCCCTGCCCTGATCCCAAGTCCAGAGGCCCCTGATGATAAGCCAGCCCACCCCACAGGCTTGCAGCCACCGTCAGGCCCTGCCCAGGAGGGGGGTGCAACCTGCGCCCCCAAGGCTGACACATAAGCCTTAGCACACAGCCCTTGAAAAACTCGAAGCTGGAGCAGCCAGAGCACGCACCATCCCGTAGAGCAGGTCAAGGGCCCGCAGCCGGATGGACTCGTCCTTGTCGTCTAGACACTGCAGGATAAGGTCCTTGTGGGACTGCACGGACTTGGGGTGTGTTTTCAGGATCTTGGACATGGCCAACAGCCCCAGATACTTCACTGTGGAGAAGTGGAGAGACCGACAGCCTCAGGACACAGAGAAGGGTGCTGCGCCCTGGGAGCCAGGGCAGGGGCTGTGCACCCAGCCTCCGGACGGTGCAGTCCACAGGCAGGACCTGCTGAAAGGTATGGTGGGAGAAGCAGGCCTCTGGGTGGGGCAAGGGAAAAAGCCCCCCAGACCTGTGTCTGCAAGGACCCCTCTTTTTTTTTTTGCAGTACTGGGGACTGAACTCAGGGGCATTCTACCTCCAAGCTCCACCCCCAGCCCTATTTTTTATTCTTTACTTTGAAACAGGGTCTCACTAAGTTGCAGATGGCCTCACTAGCTGAGGCTGGCCGTGAACCTGCAATCCTCCTGTCTCAGCCTCCCAAGTACTGGGATTACAAGCGTGCGCCACCATGCCCAGCTTTCAAGGACCCCCCTTGTAGCCCCCACCCACTGCCTGCCATGGTCTAGAAGTCATCGTTATTCAAAGTGTGACAAGGATTGCTAATGCTCCTCTTCCTACCAGCAAGTGCAGGGGCTCATATCCCGGTAATTACTGCCCCCCCCATGTGTGGCTCATGGAGAAGAGAGGGTGGCCAAGCCTGAGGCAGCCCTGGGCAGCGGCCTGAAGCCCACGTCTGTGGTGAGGTTTTCTCGGGGTCCTGCCCGAGAGTGGCACGAACTGGACAGGGGGGCAAGTGTCGCGGCTCGCCCAAAGACCAGGGAACCGGGAGACAAGTCAAGCAAGATCTCGTTTATTTAGGAAGACGGTCGCACTTTTAAAGTAAAGGCCATAAAGGAAATCTCTGGGCAGTAAGGTGGGGCCCAATGGCAGGGGACGGTCAGGTCATTACGCCCCCCTGTGACCTATCATAGGCGAAGGCACCTGTTGTCCGTGAGCACAGAAGGAGGTAACTGCCTATCATAGCCCTCCTGAGGTTAGGTGGGGCTAACCGCGGGACCTCCCTCTGAGGGGTCCACCAGTGCCATCTTTGCCATTGATATGCTGAATCACTGCCACGTGGAAGAGGCCCGGTACTCTAGAGCAGGCTTCTGTTAGTCCACCAGGCCCTTTCATGGCACTGGGTGGAGAGCCCAACAAGGTTTCACTGCATGGGGTACAGCCGCAGATCAGCCACAAGGCAGGGAATCCATGCTGTCTGGGCCCTCACAGGGAGTTTGCTGTCCCTGGCTCTAAGCAGAAGGACCCAACTTGAAGCAGCCACTTGAAACTTTGTCCTGCTCCCGGGGTCCATGTGCCAGGCAGGTACCACTGAGCCTGATTCCTCAATAGAACAGGCCCCAAGGGATAAGACAGGCGCAGGGCGGGGAGCACAGCCACCGTGTGCCTTCCTGAAAACCACCAGGGGTGCCAGGTGTATTTCATCCTGATTATAGTGAGACCCTGGGTGAGCACCCATGCCTGCTGGAAGCTTTCCGTATGGGCATGCTCACTGCATTCAGTGTGGTCCCCTCCACGTCCCCTGGACTGGGGCCACCAGGCCCTGCTTCCCTACAGACAAGCATACATAGCACAACCCAGCCTGGGTGCAGGCTGGGCTGCCCGCCTCGTGCAAACAGGGGAGTGGGTGCCAGGGCCGGGGCGGGGGCACGTTAGTTTTTGGAGCTAGTGTCTGTCTTTGCACCAAGTCCCTGATGCTCTAGAGCCCAAACCACAGCAGCTTGAGATATGGACACAAGAGCTTAGAGGGTAGGGGAACAACTTACAGTTCTGATCGGAGTCTTCTATCAATATCCTTAATTTCTGAACACAGAGCTGAAAGAGGAAAAACAACCCTGGTTTCATCTTCCAAAAGCAAGGAAAACTCAGCTGGCACTGGGCCTGTCCCATGTCACCACCAAAACTGCCCCCTGCCTACCCTAAAGTCTGGGACCAGTCCTGTTCAAAGCAGGGCCCTGCAGCAGCCTGGGGACCAGTGCACCTGCAGACAGGGCACAGCAGGTGACCCAGGGTCCCCCCACCTCAGCCCGCTCTACGGTGGGACTGCACGCAGAGAAGACTGTGCAGACCAGGGGCACTGAGCGTCCTGGTCCACTCTGGGGACGTACCTGGATGCTGGCACTGTGGTTGGGCATGCCGGAGGACAGAGAGATGAGCACTGAAACAGATGGCCCCAGATCAGTCACACGAGCCAGACGCCCACCAGAGCACCCTGTGGCATCTGCCCCTGCCCAGTGGGAGGGACTCAAGAGGCCACGCTGTGACACTGGGAACGCTCAGCCCAGCTGGTCTCTGAGCAGGACAAAGGCTGCTCTGCAGGCCTGAGGCTACATATTCAGGGGACCTGGATTTGGGGGGCTCCCACTCTCCCTGACAAGAAGGGCCCTGGGCCTAAACCACTGCTGCCAACAATGCGGCGTACGCCCGGCCCCTGCTCCCCTCTGCAGCCTGGGGTCTTGGCATATGCTGGGCTGAGGGCACACGTGAACTCCCCCATAAAAGCCAGGGCGCTGGGTCTTAACATTGCACACGTGTTGCCAGGGATGCAGCATGTCCTGCGTGACTCACAGGAAGAGAACGCTGCCAGGTCTCCCCGAATCCTCACCCCCACACTGTGTCCATGTTGGACTTTGCTCCTGTCACTGTAAGAACCACAGCCATCAGGCTGGCTGTGTGCTGAGACCTGGGGTCCCCCCGTGAGTCACCAAGCCAGGGTGATCTTGGGACCACAATCTTGTCTGCAACTCCTGCTGTCCTCAGCCAGGTCTCAGGGTTAGGAAGGCCAAGTTCAGTCACACTGGCCAAGAAGGTGGATTACAGCCCCGCGCATCTGGCCCCGCATCGAGACAATTCCATAGATATGGGGGCCACATCCCATGCGCCAGCTCCTGGTACAATCACCTAGATGCCCCTCACTAAGCCCACTGCCTCTCCCCATACCCCATTCTCCCACCCTATTGCCAAGGCCATCTTGATCCTGCCTGGCCCCACCCTGCCTGCGCCCTCCCTAGTGAATGTGCAACTTGACTGCTATCTCCTTACTACAGCTGGCAGCCATCACAGAGCAGAGACCCCAGATCAGCGTCTCCTGAACCACCCAAGCCACGCCCCTCAGGACTCTGCAGAGGAACCGTGAGCTCAGCTAACTGCAGAGCCCGCGCCCCAGCCCTTGCTTCCTAACAGCCTTGGGCAGGGTGGTGCAGGTGACAAGCACCTGACCCACTAAGCCGCCAGCCCTGACAACCAGTTTGCAAGAAACGCCAGAAGCCAGGAGATAGCCAGCATGTCCAGAAGCAAAAGCTCTACTCCCCCGACAGACGATGTGAGAGAGGGGTGGAGGGACTTCCACTCATCGACCGGAAGGAAGCATGTCCGCCACACACAACCAACCCTAAGGAGGAAGCCTGAGACAACCGGGCACACGGGATACCTGACTGCACATCCCCGTCCACCTGGCCAGGTCCGAGAAGTGTGCACATTCCACTGCATGCAATCGTGTATGCGTGTGGTGCTGGGGACTGAACCGAGAGGCTTTCTACCTCTGAGCTACACCCCCAGCTCTTTTATTTTTTATTTTTATTTTATTTATTTATTTATTTTTGTGGTACTGGGGATTGAACTCAGGGGCTTTCTACCTCTGAGCTACACCCCCAGTCCTATTTTATTCTTTTTTTTTTTTTGCGGTACCGGGGATTGAACGCAGGGGCGTTCTACCTCCGCGCTATACCCCCAGCCCTATTTTTTATCCTTTATTTTGAAACCAGGTCTCACGAAGTTGCAGAGGACCTCACTAAGTAGAGAGAGAGAGAGAGAGAGAGAGAGAGAGAGAGAGAGAAAGCTGAGGCTGGCCACGAACCCAGATCCTCCAGTCTCCGCCTCCCAAAGTACTGGGATTACAAGTTTGTGCCACCACGCCCAGCCTCTATTTTATTCTTTATTTTGAAACAGGGTCTCACTAAGTAGCCGAGGCTGGCCACAAACCTGCGATCCTCCTGTCTCAGCCTCCCAAGTACTGGGATTACAAGTGTGCACCACCATGCCCGGCTTTATTTTTTATTTGGAAATGGTCTCACTCAGTTGCTGAGGGTCTTGCTAAATTGCTGAGGTTGGCTTTGAACCTGTGATCCTCCTGTCTCAGCCTCCCAAGTACTGGGATGACAGCCGTGCGCCACCACGCCCAGCTTCACCACAAGCAATCTTTTGCTGTAGAAGCAACACCTGAATATACAACTGATGCCTGGATCGACTCTGTCACAAATAGATGCCACACCTCAAATTTCCAAAGGGAGCCCAGGACAGGCTGGACTGAGAGCTGTGTCAGAGATCCAAATAGACACCTGGCGTCAGAGGGAGCTAGGCAGAGAGGCGTGGGCCGCCTGACTTCCGCGGTGTACACAGGGGACTTCACAGGGCCCAGCAAGCTGCATCCCTCTGCTTGGCTTTCTCCCTGATCCCGCAAGGGAGGCACCCGCCTGGCTGGCACCCTTGTTTCCCAGTCTGGAGGCATCTGAGCAAGACTCCTGCTAATGACAGCCACCCTCCCAGCAGGGGATAATGTCGGGTCTCACCTGCGATCACGGTGTTCACACATTCGTAGAGAAGGGACATGGCAGACGTGCTGGAGGGGAAGGGAAGCAGCGTGAGGATGGAGGCCCAGAAGCCACATCAGACACACGGCAGGGATGCGACCTGGAGGCCCTGAGTCCACAGCGCCGCTGCCGCCCCGCGGAGCTCAGCCACCCCGTGATGATCACTATAAGTCACCTTCCCAGGGGAGGATGGCGAGAAATCCTCATATCCCACCCACATGCCCCAGCTTTCCCTTCCGTCTCCCTGGTCCCCACTCCATCTTATAAATGGATCTGATGCTTAACAAAATAATTCACTAACGCTTTTGTCTGGGCTTGGGATATTTTGTTTGTTTTGGTACTGTGGTTTGAACCCAGAGGTACTCTATCTCCAAGCTACACGACAAGCCCTTTTTTAAAAAATTTGAAACAGAGCTGGGTACAGTGGTATACGCCAATAATCCCAGTACTTGGGAGGCTAAGACAGGAGGATCACAGGTTTTTTGGCCAGCCTCAGCTACTTAGTGAGGCCCTCCGCAACTTAGTGAGATCTTGTTTCAAAATAAAGAATAAAAAATAGGGCTGGGGGTGTAGCCCAGAGGTAGAATGCCCCTGGGTTCAATCCCTGGTACTGCCAAAAAAATAAAAATAAAAAATAAAAACAAATTAAAAAAATAAACAAAATCGGTCTGCTGGTATTGCTCGGAGGTAGAATGCCCCTGGGTTCAATCCGCAGTACTATAAAAAAAAAATTTTTTTTTGAAACAGGGTCTCGTTAAGTTGCTAAGACTGACCTCAAACTTGCCACCTTCCTGCCTCGGCCTCTCAGGTACTGGGATTACAGGCATGCACCACCACACCTGGCTATTTGTGTGTGTGTATGTGTGTGTGTGGGGGGGTGGTACTAGAGGTTGAACTCAAAGGCATTCTACCTCTGAGATACACCTCCAGCCCTATTTTATTATTTATTTTTAAACAGGTTCTCGCTAATTTTTTTTTTTTTTTTTTTGCGGTACCAGGGATTGAACCCAGGGGCATTCTACCTCTGAGCTCCACTCCCGGCCCTAAGTAGCTGAGGCTGGCCGCAAACCGGGATCCTCCAGTCTCAGCCTCCCAAGTGCTGGGATTACAAGTGTGCGCCACCACGCCAGGCTAGGTTCTCGCTAATTTGCTAAGGTTGGCTTCAAACCTGGGATCCTCCTGTCTCAGCCTTCCAAGTACTGGGATTACAAGCGTGCGCCACTATGCCCAGCTTTTTTATTTTAAACAAATGCAACTGCCAAACTTACAGTGCGGTCTTTCTCAGAGTGATTCATCAAGCAGCCCTGAGGTTTTGAGACCCAGCGGACCCTGGCTCCTCTTTTCACCCCACGCACACACCCCACATGTTCCCACTACATCTGTAGACTCCCGCCCTATGTCTTCCAGCCTCGCCTCCAACCTGTCAGTACAGCACACCTGAGTGCTCTACCTCTCTGAGGGACAAAGGCACCTTCCCACTTTGGTTTTTTAGT
>PVJS01038111.1:0-19574 GCA_004027185.1 Glis glis
AGCCTCCCAAGTACTGGGATTACAAGTGTGTGCCACCACGCCCGACTTCCCAGCCCTATTTTTATTCTTTATTTTGAAACAGGGTCTCACTGAGTTGCAGAGGGCCTCACTAAGTAACTGAGGCTGGCCACGAACCTGTGATCCTCCTGTCTCAGCCTCCCAAGTACTGGGATTACAAGTGTGTGCCACCACGCCCGACTTCCCAGCCCTATATTTATTCTTTATTTTTAAACAGGGTCTCACTGAGTTGCAGAGGGCCTCACTAAGTAGCTGAGGCTGGCCTTGAACCTGTGATCCTCCTGTCTCAGCCTTCCAAGTACTGGGATTACAAGTGTGTGCCATCACACCTGGCTCAAAAAAGTTTTAAGAAACAGGTCCAGGACTCTCTCTCCCCTTCTAGTTTGATGAAGACCAGAGAGATTGGGGAGTGGGTCTCACATAGAGGAAAAAGACTTATGGAACAGCAAATACATTTTTTTTTTTTTGTGGTACTGGGGATGGAACCCAAGGGCATTCTACCTCCGAGCTACACCCCCAGCCATATTTTTTATGCTTTATTTTGAAACAGGGTCTCACTGAGTTGCGGAGGGCCTCACTAAGTAGCTGAGGCTGGCCGTGAACCTGGATCCTCCTGTCTCAACCTCCCAAGTACTGGGATTACAAGTGTGTGCCACCACACCCAGCAGCAAATACATTTTAAAAGTGGGTAAGAGCTGGGCGTGGTGGTGCACAGCTGTAATCCCACTACTTGGGAGATTGAGACAGGAGGATTGCAGATTCAAGGCCAGCCTCAGCAATTTAGCAAGAAACTCAGCAATTTAGGGAAACCCTGTTTCTAAATAAAAAATAAAATCGGGCTGGGGTGTAGCTCAGAGGTAGAATGCTCCTGGGTTCAATCCCCAGCCCTCCCCCTCCAAAAGTGAGTAAGAATTGTCATAAGAGAATCAATAATCCCGGTTAATGTTTAACAGACTTGCTCTGGAACCCCCCCCCGGGAGGAGGTGCCCTGTGCCCGGCACGGGAGGAGCCTGGATGCCCGGAGGACGCAGGTCTCAGGGTGCTGAGAACTTTCCCACTCCTCTGGGTGCTGGGAACCTGTTTTGTCTATATTTTGAACACTGGTGTTTTGGAATCCCCTTTCAAACTTCTAGCACATTCTTTTGATTATCCTCAATGGTGGCAAAACATCTTCGCTTGAAAAATGGTTTTGATCTTTAGAAGCAGCTGAGTGTTGTTTGCAGCCAAGCCTGGCGGTTACACAAGCGCCAGCCACTGAGGCTCCAAAGGAGGCGGGGCAGGCCTGCTCTCCTCCCACCCCCATCATGGAGGTCGCCACAGCCACCGCAGCCTCCGTGCTCCCGACACGCAGCCGACGGGAGCTGAGGTGCGTGTGAGCCACACACCAGGCTTTGAAGACTTTAAGGATGTAAAATATCTCATATTGCCGGTGTGGTGGCACGTGCCTGTAATCCCAGTGCTTGGGAGGCTGCGACAGGAGGATCACAGGTTTGAGGCCAGTGGGTGGTAACTCAGCAAAACCCTGTTTCTTTTCTTTTCCTTTCTTTACTTTTCTTCCTTGGCACTGGGGATTGGACCCAGAGGTATTCTATCTCCTACCTACACCTCCAGCCCTATTTAAAAATTTTTATTTTGAAACAGGGTCTTGCTGAGGCTGTTCTCGAACCTGCGATCCTCTTGTCTCAGTTTTCCAAATGCTGGGATTACAGGTGTATGCCACCGTGTCCGACTGCAAGACCCTATTTCAAAGTAAAAAATAAAAAAGAAGGGGGGCTGAGGGTGTAGCTCAATGGTAGAGTGCCCCTGGGTTCAATCACCAGTACACACACACACACACACACACACACACACACACACACATACCATATTAAATTTATCTAGCCGGGCATGGTGGTGCACACTTGTCATCCCAGTATTTGGGAGGCTGAGACCATAGGATCCGGGTTCGCGGCCAGCCTCAGCTACTTAGTGAGGCCCTCTGCAACTTAGCAAGACCCTGTTTCAAAATAAAGAATAAAAAATAGGACTGGGGGTGTAGCTCGGAGGTAGAATGCCCCTGGGTTCAATACACACACACACACACACACACACACACACACACACAATAATAATACATTTATCTCACTCATTTCTTCCATCTATTTATTATTTAGGTGCTGGGGTTTGAACCTACGGGTATTCTACCCATGAGCTATGACCCCAGCCCTTTTTACTTTTTTGTTAGGAAACAGGGTCTCACTAGGTTGCTGAGAATCTCACTATGTTGAGGAGGCTGTCCTTGAACCTGTGATCCTCCTGTCTCAGCCTCCCGAGTACTGGGATTACAGGTGTGCGCCACCCTGCCTGGCTCTTTTCATTTTAAAAATGTGGCTACTAGAAAATTTAAAATTGTATCGGCGGCTCATGTTATGTATCTACTGGGGTCTAGGGAAAGGGAGCCCGTTTTCTTGTGTGGTTTATTAACTGACTTGTAATTCTGGAGAAATTCTCAAGTTCTGAAAACAGTCTGAACAACAGAAGGGTCGTTAGAATTTGGATGCGTCTTTTTCAGACAGTTAATGGGAAACATAACACACTTTCTGCTGTGATAATTTTTAAAAGGGCTCGTGACGTAGCTGTCATATGTCACAGTTCATGAGGAGGTGTTTAGACAGTAAGTGTTTAGATAATTAAGAAACCTGGCACGTGGTTAAGAGGAGGGTGGCCACCCCATGGCCAGGAGGGCAGAGGTTGGCAGGGTGTAGAGATCATGGGATAGCTGAGCTCGGGTGTCTATAACGGGTGCTGTCGGTGTTACAAAGGGGGTTTATTGTCTAGGGCCGCTCTCAGCCTACAAGGACGGAATCAGCAAAGACTTCCAGCCCAGCCAGCTAAAAGTGTTTGCTGGGAGCCAGGCGTGGGGACGCATGTCTGTAATCCCAGTACTTGGGAGGCTGAGACAAGAGGATCGCAGCTTTGAGGCCAGCCTCAGCAATATAGTGAGACTCTCAGCAACCTAGCAAGATCCTGTTTCAAAACAAAAAATAAGAAGGGCTGGGGGTATAGAAGGCCCCTGGGTTCCATCTCCAGTACCAAAAAAAAAAAAAAACTTGCGATATGTCCCTCTGCAGAACGAATTTGCCGACCCATCAACTGAGCGGTGGTTTTTGTTCTGCAGCCCACATGGGAGTGTTGGGGTGGGTGGGGAGAGACCTGGGCAGGGCTGGGCTGGGGCCCTGGATGCTTCCAGATCTGAGAGATGTCCGTGGCTCGGGCTGGGCAGTGAGGATCTGAGCTGGGGATGCTGGGGACCTGGGGGGTGCGGGAGGCCAGAGCGATGGGTCTTTCCATGGACAGACAGGAAGGGAAAGGACAGCTCTGGGAGTGGCTAGCACATGGTCTTGGGGGAGAGTCGGTAGCCGTGGAGGGAACTGGAATACTGATCCTCTTGTTTCAAGTTCATTTATTTATTTATTTATTGCAGTACTGGGAATTGAATCCAGGGGAATTCTATCTCTGAGCTACACCCCCAGCCCTATTTTTTTTTTATTCTTTATTTTGAAACAGGGTCTCACTAAGTTGCAGAGGGCCTCACTAAGTGGCTGAGGCTGGCCGCGAACCTGGATCCTCTGGTCTCAGCCTCCCAAGTACTAGGATTACAAGCGTGTGCCACCATGCCCGGCTCAAGTGTACTTTAAAAAAATTATTTGAAAACTCTGGTCCTTCAAGGATTTGTGGCACCCTGGCATCTGATGTGGGGATGCATGGGGTGGGGTGGGAAGGACGGCAGGAGGGAGGGGCGAGACTTTCAGGAAGGAGGGCTCTTTGGTACTGACACAGGTGAAAACCCGGCAGAGAGGAGTCCTGGGGGCTTCTGTGAGATTGCAATAGGAACCAGAGTTCCTCCAGCCCAGGGGTTCTCTGTGGGGGCGATTGCACCCCCCTGGGGACATTTGGAGACATTTGTGGTTGTCGCCATCCTGGGAAGGGAGTGCTAGTGTGATGTGGAAGGTGGAGCTCAGGGGGCTTCTTAGCATCCTGTTACACGGGGCAGCCGAGGACAAGGGTGACCCCAAGGTTGAGCCCCAGCCTACCTGTGCTGGCCCCGGGCTAGCAGCATCCATTCCCGATGGACCAGCTTGGTGGATGCCCATTGGCAAGAGGCAGCCTGCAGCCCCGGGGACACCCCTCACTGGCCCACGACCTTGACCCCGATGCGCCTCCTCTCTCCCTCCACAGGTAGGTCTTGACGAGCCCCACCTGGGCTAGCGCGGAGGATGGAAGCGCTTGCCCCGCCATGTCTCTGGGCCGCCTCCTTCGCCGGGCCTCCTCCAAAGCCTCGGACCTCCTGACCCTCACCCCCGGTGGCAGTGGCGGGTCCCCCTCTGTCCTGGATGGAGAGATCATCTACTCCAAGAACAATGTCTGTGTGCACCCGCCTGAGGGGCTGCAGGGGCTGGGGGAGCACCACCCAGGTGAGCCGGGGGAGGGGACCCTGAAATCTCTGGCCAGGGAGGGAGGCCCAAGGTCAGAAGTCACAGACAGAAAGCCGGGCGTGGTGGCACACGCTTGTAATCAATCCTAGGACTTGGGAGGCTGAGACCTGAGGATCCAGGTTCGCGGCCACCCTCAGCTACTTAGTGAGGCCCTCCGCAACTTAGTGAGACCCAGTTTCAAAATAAAGGATAAAAAAATAGGGCTGGGGGTGTAGCTCAGAGGTAGGAGGTAGAATGCCCTGGGTTCAATCCCCAGTAGCACACACACACACACACACACACACACACACACAAAAGAAGTCACAGGGGGGGCACTAAGAGCCGTGTGCATATATGTCAACATCAAAAGATATTCATTGCAATGTAAGACTCCAATGCACCAATAAAAGCACGTTAAAAAAAAAAAGAAGTCACAGACAGAAATCCAGGAAAGTTGTGGCGCCTGTTTCTCCTCAGCCCTGGCTCCCACATATGGGAATCAGGGACCAGAACCCCCCACTGGCCCTGCAGGGTGGAGACAGGAGGAGACCCTCCGGTCTGGAGCTCTGCATTATCTGCAGCCATTCCCAGGACATTCATGGTCCCAGGAAGGGACCTTTTTCCTGTGGTGACAGGGATTTTGTCACCTTTTGCAGAGTCACAGGAAGAGACTGTGCTTTGTTTAATATTGCAGGGCCAGGTTATGTTCCAAGGGCCACAGCGTGTAGGATAGATGAGAGCGTGCGTTCCTTTCTCCAGAACGAGTAGCTGTGCCCCCAGAAGAGGGTCTAACTGTAGCCATCTCCCTGGAAGGGGAGTTTGGGGTGTTAGGTCCAGCTCATGGTCAGGCTGGGTGAGTTCTGCAACCCTGTCACCCCCCGAGGAAGGATGGAAGATGGGTTAGTGGTCCCCGAGGCCTGCACGGTCTTTTGTCATCCATGCATGTGACTTGCAACAAGTACATGTATTGTTTTATTCTGTTTTTGCACAACGGGCTCAGAGTGAGTAACACCGAGACCCTCGGACTCAGAGCCTCGAACTCCAGCCCGCTAGAGTACCCTCCTGGGACCCCAAATCCCTGGCCCACACAGTGAGTGCCAGCTTCCAAGGGCGCAACAGGCTTGAGGAGCAGGGGTGGCTGAGGCTGGAGCCGACTCCCCCAGATCGAGGCCCATGACCCCAGCCTGCACCTGCCGCCGGGCGCCGCACAGACTCCCCCAGGCAGGAGGACCCCGCGCTTTCTTGAAGCACTTCATCAGCAACACTTGTTTAGTAACTCTGGGAGGACTCTGAAGAGGGTCTCGGTGTTACTCACTCTGGGTATAAAACACAAAGAACGGCAGCTGCCCTAGGGGTCTCTGTGTGATGCTCTTGTTGTGACATGATGGTGATGGGTAGGGACAGAGGGCAGAGGCCTCCGGGCTCTGGTTCCCATCCCAAAGCCGCATGATTGGAGGCTGTGGGAACACTGGGCCTCCCCCTCATGTGACCCTGATGCACAGCTGGCTGGTGTCACTCTCTTGGATTCAGGAATGGTGTCGAGGGGATTCTGTCTGGAGGCGAGGCCCTGGGAGGTGTGGCCAAGGGCTTCTGCCCCGGGCCTTCCGTAGTGGCAAGGAGGCCTGGGGACAGGGTACCTTACACCTAGGAATTAGGATACCCCCAAAACAGCTTGGTGCTGCATGAGAAAATGCCACCTCCCTCCCCAAACCCAGTGCCCAGGCTCATGCTGCCGGCCCTGGAGAAACTGCTCTTCTCCATCCCTGTCACCAATCAGCCTGTGACATCGGCGCTCCCAAGCAGCCTTGAAAAATAGCCCCTTTGTTCAACTACCTCATTAAAAAAGAAAAAGAGAAAAGGAAATAGTAAGAATGCTGCGGCGTGGCCCAGCGTGGGTTTATTTTTGTTGTGGACTAGCCCTCCTCAGAGTGCCATAAAGCTGTGGCACTGGGCTCCTCTGGCACAGAGGCGGACACCAGGCAGGCCTGGCCGTCAGATTTGGCCCCTAGTGGCCAGGGCGGGGGGGCTCTGAACCTGCGGAGTGCTCCCCATGTGGAAAACGCACAGCTGGGACCAGTGTGCAGATCTGCTGGGAGTGCTTAGAAAGTGGCCATAATCCAGGCACAGGCATGGTGGCCCACACTGTGATCCCAGAGCTTGGGAGGCAGAGACAGGAGGATCCCAGGTTCGAGGGCAGCCTCAGCAACTTAGCAAGGCCCTTAGCAACTTAGTGAGACCCTGTTTCAACATAAAAAATAAAATAGGGCGGGGGGTGTAGCTCAGAGGTAGAATACCCCTGGGTTCAATCCCCAGTATTGGAAAGAAAGAAAGAAGGAAGGGAGGGAGGGAGGGAGGAAGAGAGAAAGAGAGGAAGGAAGGAAGGAAGGAAGGAAGGAAGGAAGGAGAAAGAGAGAAAAAAGGAAGGAAGGAAGGAAGGAAGGAAGGAAGGAAGGAAGGAAGGAAGGAAGAAAGAAAGAAAGAAAGAAAGAAGAAAGAAAATAGGGTAGATCCATGCCAGGTTGGGCCTGACCCTGGGGTGTTTTGCTCATAACCAGTGTACACCCAGAGCCCGACTGCTGCACATGGTACCAAGTGTACCCCCTTGGGAAATGGCCACAGGCTCTCGTGGGCCCCCTAACCACCCGCCTGTGACTTCCCACAGGGTATCTGTGCTTGTACATGGAGAAGGACGAGCTGCTGGGAGCCACCCTCATCCTGGCGTGGGTCCCCAACTCTCGCATCCAGAAGCAGGACGAGGAGGCCCTGCGCTACATCACTCCCGAGAGCTCCCCCGTGCGCAAGGCACCTCGCCACCGGCGCCTCCGCACCCCGAGCTCAGGGGCCCCCCACCAGCCATCCCCGACGGAGCCAAGGCCCACCCTGATCTCCAAAGACGAAGACATCCTGGCGGTGGCCCAGAGTGTCCAGGAGGCTGTGCATGCCAGCCCCTCGCCTGAGGATGGGGAGAAGCTGGCCCAGGGCCCGGGGGCAGATGGCGCCCTTGCTGCCTCGCAGCCCGCCCACAGCGACTCTGGGATCTTGTCTACGGTCAGCTCGCAGGACGGCACCGAAGAGGGCAGGGAGCCGCGGCCGGAGGCTGGGGAGGAGGAGGGCTCCCTGGAGCTGTCGGCCGATGGTGTGAGCAGGGACAGCTCCTTCGACTCGGACTCGGACGCCTTCTCCTCCCCCTTCTGCCTCTCGCCCATCAGCGCAGCCCTGGCAGAGGGCAGCAGCTCCGCCTTCCTGGAGAGTGAAGCCAGGTAAGTTCCCTGCCGGGGCCCAGGCCTGGCCCTGGGGAGCAGCCACGTATGCCACCACATTGCTGGCCCAGCGCCAAGCCCACCCGGAGGGTCCCGGGGCTGCTGTGGGCGGCCCTCCTCTCTCGTCTCTCCTTTTTCTTTTGCTGCCCTTACCCAGGACCAAACATTCCCTGCTGACTCTGACCGGCCCCTAGACCCGGGCCTTTCTGTTCTCTCCTCTGGAGCGGCAGGAGAGGGTAAATGCCCGAGAGCCCTGGGTGGTTTTGTGAGGCTCACAGGGCTGGCCCGAGGCCGGTTTTGCTGGCTGCTTGGTCCCCAGCCAGGCTCCATGCTCAGCCCTTCAATCCTCCAGGCGCGTGACCCATCCAGCTGGGGCTGCTCGCATCTGTCAGCTGTCGGGGGGACGCAGCCCCAGGGGGAGCGTGGGCAGCACGTGCCCTACTCAGAGCCCACTGCGCTCATGCAACTGGAGCGCCTGGCTCCTACGCTGGCAGACTCGATGGCCTGGGACGCAGTCTCAGGGCCAGGGTGCAGGGGGTGCCCTGAGGCTGGAGCCCAAGGAGGTGCCTGATGGGGGAGGGCTGTCATGGCGTCTACCACTCAGCGTCCTGCAGGCTTTACAGAGGCGGGTGTGCACCGGGCACCTGGGACCCCAGCCCCGTCCTGTGCTCATTGGAGTGGCAGACACCGGTGATGAGGGCTGCCAGGGGTATGGGCCAAGGTTAGTTAGCCCGTCCATCTGCGCATGATTAATTACTGAGCTCCCGTGAGCCAGGCACCTGCTGGACATGATGCTGAGCATTGCCGGGGTGCTGGGCTCCGCCGGCTGTGGATCGTGTATTTTTATGTCTTCCATACCCCAGGCCCTGTGAGGTGGGCCTCAATATCATCCCCTTTGCATGGAAGGAGGAGGCAGGTGACTTGCCAGAGGTCACCGGCCAGCACAGAAGCCACGCCAGGGTTGACCCAGCTGGGTCCACACCAGGACCACAGCATGGACAGTCACACAGGACCCCCGTGAGCCGGGCGGTGAGGGCAGGGCGGAGGGACGAGAAATGTACTGCTGGCTTCAGCAGAGGAATGTGAGATGGATTCTTACCTGATTTTATCCCCTCAATGAGATGAGCCCCAGGGAGAGGCAGTGACGTTTGTCTCAGGTGTTTAAGAGCACAGACAAGAGGTAGCAGTCAGCCACGAGGAAGACTGCTAAGCAGTGTGGGGGTCCTGGCCATGAACCCAGCTAGGGTACATCTCCAGCCCAGCCTGGGCCCGGGACCAGGCCTGGTAGAGCTCCCCCTGGTGGTGCCACTGGGTAGTACCGTGGTACCCGAGGACGCCCAGGTACCCGCCGGGCTCAGGTAGAACCTGTCTTAGCCCTTCACTCTGCCCCAGAAGGGGCAGGCTTGGCCTGCGGTCTCGGGCTGAGGATATAGTGGCAAAACCTGGCCCTCTGCTCTCTGCCAAGCGGCCCCATCTCATCAGGGCTTGGATTTGGGAACTGGGGACTTGTGTGCTGGGTGAGTCCTGTCGGAGGCAGGCCGTGGGGGAAGGTGTGAACTTTGGAATCTTACAGATCTGCTTTGGATCCGTGTGATCTTGTGTCTCCCACACTCAGTGGCCGCATGGGTGTGAATGTGGTCCAGAGCCCCCTTGCAGGGTGGGTGGGTGTGAGGGGCGAGAGCCACGCTAGGGCGCATGGGCATGGAGCCTGGCCTGGGTGCTGGAGGCTGCTGCTGCTGGGGAGTGGTCACCTCCTCAGTCCCCTGCTCACCATGAAGGGCCAGGAAATGCTTCGCGGCCTCAAGGCTGCTGTCCCCATGCTGCTCGCCCTCCATGTCACAGAGCCCCTGGCAAGTGCACGTCATATGCCTGCCATGCCTGCATCAGCGCCGTCTGGCTGAGGCCCACCGGATGTGGTGTATTAGCCCATTTGCTGTTGCTACCACAAAATACCCAAGGTCACTTATAAAGAAAAGAAGTTTGTTTAGCTACTCGTTTTAGAGGCTGAAAGTCTACAATTGGGCAGCCCATCAAATTGGCCTCTGGTGCGGGCCCGTGGCCGCATCACATCATGGCGGAGGGTCACAGCAGAAGGGGGAGATCACACCACAAGACAGGAGGCAGGGAAGGGCTGGCATGCTCTTCTATAACAACCCTCTCTGGAGAAATAACCAGGGTCAGCCAAGCATGGTGGCGCACACTTGTAATCCCAGTACTTGAGAGACTGAGACAGGAGGATCCGGGTTTGTGGACAGCCTTAGCTACTTAGTGAGGCCCTCCGCAACTTAGTGAGACCGTTTCAAAATAAAAAATAAAAAAAAGGGCTGGAGGTGTAGCTCAGAGGTAGAATGCCCCTGAGTTCAATCCCCAGTACCGCAAAAAAAAAAAAAGAAAGAAAGAAATAACTAGGGTCCCACAAGAACAACATTAATTCCTTCTGAGGGCACGCCTTTCATGACCTAAAGACCTTCCACCAGGCCCCGCCTCTTAAAGGTCCCACCACCTTAACACTGCCATGCTGGTCCCCATGGCTTTCAGTAATGAACCCTCGGGGGACATGACAGCCACATTCAAATGCAGCACCTGATGGAAAGCAGCTGGGGGTGGGGGTGAGATGAACATGCTTGGGACCCCTCCCGCCTCCTTGTCTCCCTGGACCCCTCCTCTGTCCCAGGACTCCTCCTGGTTCCTGGGACCCCTCCTGCCTCTCTGGACCACTCCCCCTTCCTGGGACCCCCCCCCCTTCTACCTCCTGGGAGCCTGAGCTTCCTTCCGGGGCTGATGTGGGACAAACCTGATTTCAAGTCAGAAGTAACAGGTGTAAGGTGGAGGAGACACAGTGGCCCAAACCTGCCCTTGTCGTGCATGATGGGCTGCAGAGAGCCTTTGTACAGAAAGAGCCGATGTGTATTCCTAAAGGCGCTGGGCTCTGGAATCCATATGTCCCAGCGTTCCCTGCTCCTTCCACTCCTGGAGCCCAGCATGTTATCTTGGCCCCTCTTCGTCCCCTGCAGCACCTGGTGTGCACTGGTACTGGGAACCCTTCACCGCGGGTGGGCAGCACTAGGTGCTCAGCACAGCGCCCCAGGCAGGCTGCTCGTGTGAATCTGATGTCCAGGCCACACCTGGGCCGATGAGGTCGCCTCTCTGGGCGTGGGGCCGAGCATTCCCACATTGTGATGTGACCTAGAGATCTCCCCGGGGCTGCCAGTGTGCGGCCGACTTGAGCAGCTCCCTGTGTGCTGGACCTGGGCGGGGGGGGCATCAGGGCTGAGATCCAGAGACTGCCCAACAGCACAGCCAGGCTCTGAGGACTTGCATGCACCCCACTCCCGCTGCTCCTGGAGTCAAGGTTGCTAAGAACCTGGGGAACCCAGTCCCCTAGGAGGGCAGGGCAGGTGGGCTGGCTCGCGGGTCCCCTCTAGTGGCAGAACTGAAGAATGACACTTGCGGGCCGTGTAGCTGGCTCGGGCTTGGGGAGGAACAACCTGGATCCCAGAGTCCCCCATACATGTTATTATTTGGCAGGAAGTTCGCAGAAGGGCTGAGCGGTTAAACACGTGACAGTGACTCTTGGGCTCTCCACATCTGTGTGCCACCTCTGGGTACTTCTAGAAGGGAAGGCCCTGGGAACCCTGACCACACAGCTGCACGGTGTGCGTGGGGAGGGGGAGGGCTGCCTTGACGCCTCGCATGGTCCTGCCTCCTCCCAAGCCCCGAGCCTGCACTGGCGGGGCCTGGGTTCTGGGCTCTCCTACTCCCCGCCTTCCATAGCATCCGGAACCGAAGCTCTGGGCTGCGATGGGGAGGAGGGTGACACTGGACATGGTCCATTTGCTTCTGTCCTGAGCGGGGCTGGTCTAGTTTAAAGAGCCCGCTGGGTGAGGGTGTGACGGCAGGATGCTGGTGTGGCCAGCACGTGTCCCTCAGCCCTGTCCAGGGACCTGCTGGGTGGTCTGGATAAGCCATAGACATCGGTGTCTCCTCTCTATGCCAAGGCGTCTCTTCTGGAACTCATCTTAAGAAAAAACCCAAATTATAGAAAGAAAAAAATAGCAGGAAGATGCTCCTCATGGTCTTCTTTATGGGGGGAGGGTGTGGAGCAGTAGAGAAGGCTGTGCCTCTCAGCCTCGCCCACAGGATGGAGGAGCTTAACCTCCCCGGTGCACGTTCTTATGAGGAGGGGGTGCTCTCTGCCTCCCCAAAGGGTCTGGGCCCCCAAAGCTTCAGGCTCTTGGCAGCATCAAGCGGAAGAATACTCGTTATGGAGAGGCCTGTGCTGCAGCATGCAGATTTGAAGTGCATCGAAACCAAGAGCCAGGGACAGTGGTGCACGCTTGTGTTCCAGTACTCAGGAGGCTGAGACAGGAGGATCGCAGGTTTGAGGCCAGCCTCAGCAACTTAGCAAGACCCTGTTTAAAAAAAAATTTTTTTAAGTGGCTAGGGGTGTAGCTCAGTGGTAGAGTGCCTCTGAATTCAATCCCCAGGACCACAAGAAAACAAAAAACAAAAACAAAAACAACAAAGCAGGTAGAAACACTGGCGGAGCTATGGAAAGGCCCAGGCATGGACAAGGGAGTGCTGAGCAGCGCTGCCTATCAAGACTTTTGCTAAGACTGACAGAGCCGGGCTGTCCGGCTTAGTGGCCACTTACCTCACGTGGCTCATGAGCCCCCGGAGTGTGACAAGTGCCTCTGAGCAGCTGAATTTTTTTTTTTTTTTTGCGGTACCAGGGATTGAACGCAGGGGCGTTCTACCTCTGCGCTACACCCCCGGCCCTATTTTTTTATACTTTATTTTGAAACCGGGTCTCATGAAGTTGCAGAGGGCCTCACTAGGTAGAGAGAGAGAGAGAGAGAGAGAGAGAGAGCTGAGGCTGGCCGCGAACCTGGGTCCTCCAGTCTCTGCCTCCCAAAGTACTGGGATTACAAGCGTGCGCCACCATGCCCGGCAGAGCAGCTGAATTTTAAATTTCAGCCGGGCGTGGTGGCACATGCTTGTAATCCCAGTACTTGGGAGGCGGAGACCGGAGGGGTTCGCGGCCAGCCTCAGCTACTTAGTGAGGCCCTCCGCAACTTCGTGAGACCCTATTTCAAAATAAAGGATAAAAAATAGGGCTGGGGATGTAGCTCGGAGGTAAAACGCCCCTGGGTTCAATCCCCGGTACCGCAAAAAAAATTTTTTTTTAAATTTCACATAGTATTGATGAATATATACTTAAATGACACATGTGGCCACTGGCCACCATAAGGGACCAACAGGTCAAGAGGAAGATCTGCTGTCTTAGTGTTGTACGATTATGAGCCCCCAAAAAACTTAATTTTCAAACATTTTATTGTGATAATATGTGTGTGTGTGTGTGTGTGTGTTTTATTTTATTTATTTTTTGGTGCTAGGGATTGAACCCGGGGGGGGGTTCCACCTTGGAGCTACACCTCCAGCCCTATTTTATATTTTATTTTGAAATAGGGTCTCACTAAGTTGCTCAGGGTCTCACTAAATTGCTGAGGCTCATCTCGAACCTGCGATCCTCCTGTCTCAGCCTCCCAAGTACTGGAATTACAGGCATGCGCCGCCACGCCCGGCTATTTTTTATTTTGAACCAGGGTCTTGGTAAGTTGCTGAGGGCCTCACTAAGTTGCTGAGGCTGGTCTCAAACCTGCAATCCTCCTGTCTCAGCCTCTTGAGTACTGGGATCACAGGTATGTACCACCATGCCTGGCTTATTGTGATAATATTAATCCTGGGATGAAACCCCATTTTTAGAAACAGATAGTCCTGCACTCCGGGGCAGGCCTAGCCTTGCCCCTCTGCCTGGCATGTTTGCTCATGAAGAAGCCCCCGGGGGCGATGCAGCCACTGAGTCCTCCCAGTGACACCTGCCCCGCGCTAATGACCTGACACCCTCAGTCCCCAGATGCACACTCTGTTTTCCCCTGGGGAAATGGGTGCTGGTCCTCTCTGTCATTGGATCCTCCGGTCGGGACAATTGGTCCTAGTGAGGGGTGCAGTGGGGTTACAGGAGGACCGGCAGCCTCGTTCACAGGGTGCACCCCTTTCTGTGTTTCCGGGTGGTATTCCTGCTGGCCCACAGGCGGCCCAGGCCAGCCCAGCACAGCCACAGGTGGCAGGGCCACCAAACGCGGCTGGGATTCTCCAGGGAGGCCCGCCTGCCGGCCCAAGCGGTGCCTGGCTCTTCCCGAGCACGCCGGGCATTTCAACCCCAGACGTCCCAGCAGCCGCTGGTTCCCTGACCTGGATCACACTGCCTTCCCTGCAGAACCTTCTGGGCCCTGCAGGTAGGAGGACTCCTCCCCAACACTGAGCACCCCGGCTTCCCGTTGGAGCGCTGCAACCTTCACCTCTGCTTCTGGTTGTGGGACCTTCAAAAGACACTCGGTCCTCTTGTCGCTGCTCAGTGGGGTCTCTCCACTGCTGTCTACACTAGATTCCTCGTTTTCTTTGTGGGCAGTGGTTTTAATTGTGTGTGTGTGTGTGTGTGTTTGTGGTACTGGGGATTGAACCCAGGGGCATTCTACCTCTGAGCTACACCACCAGCCCCTATTTTATTTTTTATTTTTGAAACAGGGAATCAGTAAGTTGGAGAGGGTTTCACTAAGTTGCTAAAGCTGGCCACCAACCTGTGATCCTCCTGTCTCAGCCTCCCAAGTACTGGGATTGCAAGCGTGCGCCACCGTGCCGGGCTAGTGGTTTTAGATTTTAACAGCTGCCTCTGTCAGGGCTTCCGCGTTGACCGGTGCTAGTCTAGATGAGACGGTCCTGTGGGGACAGAGGGTGGATCCTGGAGGTGGAGTGACACCCCCACCCCAGCACAGAACCAGCCTGCAAGATTCTCTGTTGAAAAACAGAGGGAAAGGACGGCAACACGTGGACAGGGGCCCCTCCATCGGGGGGCTGCACTCTTGGGGTGGATCCGGAGGCCCGGGTTTCCCTGACGCCACAGGCAGACCCTAGGGCAGCCGGTACTCGCTGACTGGTGACCACGGTCCTGTGGGTGAGCCACTGCCCACCTTGGCCACCCCGCAGGGCATGCCAGATGGAGTCAATGGTACCATGGGGGTGTCAGCAATGGCTGGACTATTGATGGTATTATCCAGCACCCCACGAATGCAGAGGACGGGAATGAGGCACTGGGGCGGGGGGCATCCCAGTCTCTGGGAAGGTTCTGGAGTTACGAGTGCAGTGGGCCAGGACCTGGCAGCCTCGGTGTCTGGGTGCTGCCATGGAGGGCCGGGCCGCCTGCCTGTCACCCAAGCCCCACGCCGGGTGTCAGGAGTGACATGGTTAGATTCCCAACCCCTCCCAGTTTCCTGAATGGCCTGCGTTGCTGTCGTGCCCGGCTCTCTCTGGCAGGCAGGCACGCCCAGGAGGAGTAGATACTGTCCCCAAGGTGGGCGAGGGAGGAAAGGCACCAGTGTGGACAGACCCCGCCCTGCCTGTCCCTCAGTAGCTGCTTGGCCCATGAGGCATGGAGCCCTGAGAAGATGAGGAGGGTGATCTTAGGGGAAGCAGGGAAGGGCACATGGGGGTCCAGCGACCAAAGAGAGGGACCAGCAGTCAGAGGAAGGGCAGGGTGGGACAGTGGGTGTCTTGGGAGGCCGTTTGAGCCAGTGAGGACCAGGGATGGGTGGGGTGGGCTGGGCTGGCCCATGGGCTGCTGCCACCCCCAGGGGAGAGATGAGTGGCCAGGAATGGGGAGCGGAGAGAGATGGAGGTGGGAGGGGACGCATCCCCTGTTCTCCCACATATCGGGCTGTACCCCTAGCTCCATCGCAGGCCACCCCAGGTGCCGGCTGCCCCGCCGCGCCCCACCCCAGGGACGCTCCGGGAACACGCAGCCCTTGCTAGGGCCCACAGCAGCCTGGCGGCGGGAGGCTGGCAGCTCTGGAAGATCTGTTGTTTGGGTTTGTTTGGGCTTCTGCAACCGGGAGCTGAGATGTATTTCTTTAAAACATCCCGTCGCGCAGACACCCTGCAATCTGTTCCATGCGGCGTGAAGACCAATCTCAACTTATGTTTCTGCGGTGCTTGGCAGGCTCCGTGTGGCGCCTCTCCCTGCCCCCGGGCGAGGTGGCCGCCAGCAGCTGCTCCGCCTGCGTGGGGGTGGCCGATCCTGGGTCCCAAGCAAGCTGCTTCAGGAAGGGCGGCGGCAGACCGGGGCACTGTGGACTGGCCTGCGGCCCCAGGCATTCTAGAAACAGCCACCGGAAGTAGTCTCTCTGCCAGGCCTCCTCCCTGGCTGCCGCTCAGCTCTGGGGCTCATCCGCAGGTGCGGGGACCCCTGAGCAGGCAGCCATGGGCTCCTGGAGCTTGGAGGGGCAGAGGGAGAACAGGTGACCGTGCCTGGAAGATGGCTGGCTCCCTGGCGTGCGAGCTGGGGGACCGTGGGGTTCATGCATGGTGTCTTGGGAGGGGAAGGGCGAGCAGGCTGGGTGGTAGGAGGCTCCAGGGTGCCAGCAGGGCCTGTAGCCTGGCGAGTTTGGGGCCAGATGCCCCGTGGTGACCTGAGCCGCACCTGAGACCCACAGGGCCTGGCCTTGGACAGACCTTTGCCCTCTGTGCCTCGGCCTCCATGAGAGGGGCGGCCGGAGGGAGGGTTAAGGTAGGCTGGTGTGGAGTGCTGTGTGGGCGCTCACACAGCCTGGTGGGCAGTAATGGGTACCGTGGCAGGCGGCACCTTTACACACTTAGCAGCATGCCGGCCTGCCCCAAGTGCTTTGTGTGGGGGTCCTGGGCTGCAGTAGCCCCCACCACAAATGGGGCAGCTTAAGACAGATGACTTTATCCTCTTGGCTGGAGGCCAGGAGCCAATGTCGGGGTGTAGGCCGGGCCCTGTTCCCTCCCAAGGCTGAGGGCGGGCTCCTTCCTGACTCTTCCAACTTCGAGTGGCTCCAAGTGTCCCTTGGCTTGTGGCCACGTCACTCCAACCTCTGTCTGTCTTCCATAGCCTTCCTCCTCTGTGTGTCCTCTCCAGTCATTGGAGTAGGGCCACTGTACTCCGGTGAACCCCACTGTAGCCTGATGACACCTACACAGACCCCATTTTTAAAGGTCACATTGGGAGGTCCCGGCAGACGTGGATTTTGGAAGACCCTGATGCACTCATCATGTGCTGTGGGCGCTGGTTTGGTGTTGCTGTCCCATGTCACTGAAGGTGGAGGCGGGGGCCAGCCCACGCCCGCAAGTCGAGACTCACAAGAGTTTCTGGCTGAGATACCAGCGCTGAAGTTAAAAACAAAAAAAGCAACAAAACACAGTCAAGTGAAGGTCCTCCTTTCTCTCTCTCTCTCTTTCTTTCTTTCTTTCTTTCTTTCTTTCTTTCTTTCTTTCTTTTTTGCAGTACTGGGGATTGAACCCAGGGGCATTCTACCTCTGAGCTACACCCCCAGCGCTATTTTTTATTCTTTATTTTGAAACGGGGTCTCACTAAGTTGCGGAGGGCCTCACTAAGTAGCTGAGGCTGGCCGTGAACCTGCAATCCTCCTGTCTCAGCCTCCCAAGTCCTGGGATTACAAGTGTGCGCCACCAAGCCCAGCTGAAGTTCCTCCTTTCTAGGATCTATCAGTCAGCCAGGGCCCAGCCCTGTTGGCTCTGACCCAGTGGGTGGGGCGTGGGTGGGGCCTGAGCAATGACGCTGTAGAAATCCGTTTTGAAAGTGACAAAGTGACATATGCCCATTTAATTAATTAATTAATTAATTAATTTGTGGTACTGGAGATGGAACCCAGGGACATTCTGCCTCTAAGCTATACCCCCAGCCCTATTTTATTTTTATTTGGAAGCAGGGTCTCACTAAGTTGCTGAGGCTGGCCTTGAACCTGCAATCCTCCTGTCTCAGCCTCCCAAGTAATGGGATTACAAGCATGCACCATCATGCCCTGCTGACATATGCCCATTTTAGACGTTTTGAGGGAAAGGCACAGAGAAAATATTTCAGATCTTTGATCCCTCAAGTGTCGCTGTTTCAATTTTCCTGGCCTCTCACAGTTGGGAATCATGATTGTGTGTCGCGGGAATTGGAGGACTGGCCACGTAGTATTTTCTGCTTTGGGACCAGATAGCCATTGCTGCCCCTTCTTAGCGCCGCCCCTGTATTGCGAAAGCCGCCACCGAAGCCTGTAAGTGGGCGTGACTGCGGGCCATCAAAACTTGCCCGGGGATGCTGAGATCTGAATTTCACATAACTTTCAGGTGCCGGGGAATGTTCTTCTTTTTTTTTTTTTTTTCAGCATTTAAAAGTGTTCATCTAGGCCAGGCATGGTGGCGCACACTTGTAATCCAGTACTTGGGAGGCTGAGACAGGAGGATCGCAGGTTCACGTCCAGCCTCAGCTACTTAGTGAGGCCCTTTGCAACTTAGCGAGACCCTGTTTCAAAATAAAGAATAAAAAATAGGGCTGGGGGTGTAGCTCGGAGGTAGAATGCCCCTGGGTTCAATCCCCAGTACCTCAAAAAAATTTTTTTAGAAAGTGTTCAATGCCGTTCTTCACTCAATAAGACGCTTACAACAGTTGTTCATAAATGCCTTAAATTAGTGAGGTTGGCGCTCATGCCTGTAAGTAATCCCAGTACTTGGGAGGCTGAGAAAGAAGGATCACAGGTTCGAGGCCAGCCTCAGCAACTTAGGGAGATCCTGTTTCAAAATAAAAAATAAAAAGGGCCGGGGGTGTACCTCAAAGATAGAATGCCCCTGGATCCAATCCCTAGTACCCCTCCCCCCCAAAAAAAGGCTACGTGAAAGGGGCCAGTTGGAAGGTCTTCTTCTGGCACAATTCCAGCCGTGAGCATTTTGGAAAAGGCAAAACCACAGAGACGGGAGAAGGATCCGCCACCAGAGGTTCAAGGAAGGGAGGATGCACAGGCGGACACAGGGTTGTTACACTGTGATGCTGTGATGGCGGGCGCAGGACAGTATGCATCTGTTGAAACCGTAGCTTGTACAATACGCGCTCCAGCCCTAAGGTAAACTGTGGGCTTTAGTCATTACTAACAATGTATCGGTGTTGGCTCATCAATTAAGCGCCTGTACCACACGAATACAAGATGTCAAATGGGAGAAGCTGGTTGTGCTCGGGGTGGGCACAGGGGGGAGTCTCTGCATGTTCTGCTCAGTTTTGCTATCAGCCTAAAACTGCCCTAAAAGAGTAAATTTGGGAGGAAAGGAGAATAAAGTCTGCTAACTTTAAAAAATCTTAGTTCACGGGCTGCCCAAAGACCGACAGCGGCCTGGACCTTGCCCTCGCTCTGCCATGGTTGTCCGACCCCTGGTCTAGCCCCGCGCTGTCCAATAGGAAGGCAGTATGATCCAGTCTGTGATTTAAAGTGTCCTATTAGCCACCATTTTTTAAAGTTTATATTGAAGTAACTGTAGAGTCACTGGAAGTCACAAAAAATGGGACACTGGGTGTGGTAGCTTACACCTGTAATCCCAGTACTTGGGAAGCTGAGGTAGAAGGATCTAGGTTTGAGGCCAGCCTCAGCAATTTAGTGAGATCCTCAGCAACTTAGCAAGAAGACTGTTGTTTCAAGATAAAAATAAGCTGGGCATGGTGGCGCACACTTGTAATCCCAGTACTTTGGGAGGCAGAGACCGGAGGATCCGGGTTCGTGGCCAGCCTCAGCTCTCTCTCTCTCTCGCTCTCCCTGTCTTTCTCTCTCTCTCTCTCTCTTTCTCTCTCTCTCTCTCTACTTAGTGAGGCCCTCCGCAACTTCGTGAGACCCGGTTTCAAAATAAAGTATAAAAAAATAGGGACGGGGGTGTAGCGCAGAGGTAGAATGCTCCTGGGTTCAATCCCCGGTACCGCAAAAAAAAAAAAAAAAAA
>PVJS01038112.1:0-19574 GCA_004027185.1 Glis glis
TCTCTCTCTCTCTCTCTCTCTCTCTCTCTCTCTCTCTGTTTCTTTCTCCTTCCCCACTACCATAAGCTGAGCCACTTTGGAGCCAGCCACCCATGTACTGGATCCTCTGAAACCAGGAACCAAAATAAATCTTTCCTCCTTTAAGTTTTTCTGGTCAGGTATTTTGGTTGCAGTGACGAAAAGCTGACTAACACATGCAGCCTGGAGAAATTTTTTCTCCTGTCCTATATGCAAAAGAAAAAGAGGCAGGTAAAATGGTCCTTGATTCCCCATCTCATGCCCTGGGAGTTACCTGAGGATTACTATTTCATCAATCCAGGTGCAGTGTTGCAGGCCCATAATCCCAGTACTTGGGAGGCTGAGACAGGAGGATCACAGGTTTGAGGCCAGCCTCAGCAACTTAGCGAGACCTTCAGCAACTTAAGTAGACTCTGTTTCAAAATAAAAAATAAAAAGGGCTGGGGGTGTAGCTCAGAGGTAGAAGGCCCCAGGGTTCAATCCCCAGTACCAAAAAAAATATACATTTCATCATAAGCATGCCTCAGCATCTCCCCATCGCTGACAGAGCCTTATCCCCTGGGGATCACAGAAACCCCTTAGACTCTGACACCAAATACTTAAAGTAACTTGCCCAAGGCTACCAGCTAGTAAGTAGCAAAACTAGATTTTAAATGAGGTCGCATTGTCCCCAAAACCGGCGCTTTTTACCATCGCAAAAGCAAAGCGAGTGCGTGGCGAGCCTATGAGCCAAACCCAGCCCAAGCCCTGTTTTGTTTGACTCACACGAAGGTATCAAAATGCTTAAATCTGTGTGCTCATAAGCAGAGTGTTTAAACTCCAGTTAAGCTTAATCCCAACCACTCTGTTGTCTTCACCTCGAGCACATTTCAATCATTTCAGCTTCTGCAGGTGTTTGAATTCATCTCCCTGTGCTAAGGCATGACAGTCCCTTAAAACTATGGGAAATCACTACTGGGGATTGAACCCAGGGGCATTCTACCACAGGGCTACACCCTCAGCCCTATTTTATTTTTTAGTTTAAAACAGAGTCTCACTAGGTTGCTGAGAGTCTCACTAAATTGTTGTGGCTGTCCTTGAACCTGCGATCCTCCTGTCTCAGCTTCCCAAGTATTGGGATTACAGGCATGTGCCACCACGCCCGGCTCCATTATGTATTGAAAAAGGCTAAAATTAGCTGGGCATGGTGGCGCACGGCCAGCCTCAGCTACTTAGTGAGGCCCTCCTCAACTTAGTGAGACCCTATTTCAAAATAAAAGACTAAAATAGGGCTGGGGGTGTAGCTCGGAGGTAGAATGCCCCTGGGTTCAATCACCAGTGCCACCAAAAAAAGGGCTAAAATTGCCCCTCCCTACTCATCTGATGGAAGCAATCCTCGTATAGGGGGAGTGAAGAAAGGAAGAGAGGATCTATGGGTTAGAGAAACATCTAATTACCTGTTGAGATGTGAGTCCCTGAAGACCATTTGTAATCAGCACGTTTATTGCATCTGACGCTCCTCACTCACTTCATTCATTCACTTTTTATTCATTCATACCTGCTAAGTAGAAAATTGTTTTCTACTTAGCAGGTATGAAAAGGACATCAACCTGTATGTTTCATTAAGTGGCAGACAGTTTGATAGACATTTTCTTCAGCTAATATTTAATCCATTCAGCAACCTGCCTGGTGCTACTAGTCTATTTTACTAATGCAGTAATCTGAGAATTTAAGGAGTTAAGGCATCCGCATTTATTCGTTTAATAACCATGAATGAGCAAACACCATGCCAGTCACTCTTGTAGATATTGATGACCCAGGAGTGTGAACAAGACTGACAAGTGAGCCGGGCGTGGTGGCGCATGCTTGTAATCCCAGTACTTTGGGAGGCAGAGACCGGAGGATCCAGGTTCGCGGCCAGCCTCAGCTCTCTCTCTCTCTCTCTCTCTCTCTCTCTCCCTGTCTCTCTCTCTCTCTACTTAGTGAGGCCCTCCGCAACCTTGTGAGACCTGGTTTCAAAATAAAGTATAAAAAATAGGGCCGGGGGTTTAGCGCAGAGGTAGAACGCCCCCAGGTTCAATCCCGGGTACCGCAAAGAAAAAAAAAAAAAAGACTGACAAGTGTGACAAGTGGCCCACCTTCCATCAGATCAGCGGTGTTCTGGAACCCTGCCGTGTTAGATGCGGGAGCGGATTGTTTAAAATTTAAGAATTGTTTGAAAATCACTGGTAACTTGAAATTAGTCATGTCCCATGTATTTACAACTTGGAAACCAGCAGAAAGTACAAATCAGTGCTTTTGTTTGGGGGATCGTTTTGTTTTTGAGAGCCAATTTACAGAACACCACTCTTTATATGTAACGGCAACTTCCCTAGGGCTACTTATGAAGTCTCAGAATTCTAATTCAAGCCTGTCTGCCTCTAAAATCAGGGCTGTTTCTACTCTATAGCTGAAGAAGAAAGTCTGTAACCTCAAGAAGCCTGTAACATATATAAGAAGAAGCACATCATATTTACAGCATGGATTCTGATTTAGATGCCTGGATTGAATTTCACCTGCTACTCACCAGCCATGTGGCCCTGAGAATGCCTCGTAACTTCTTTGCCTCAGTTTCCTTTTCCTTAAAGTGGAAGTATAATTACCTCATTTGATTGTTGTGAAGAGTAAATAACTCAATATATCTAAAGGGAATAAAATAGTGTCACGGTCTGACACAAGAAAAACTACACAAGTGCTACTTGTTGTTGCAATTATTAAAAGACTAAACAAAGCAAATGAACATCTGTATATGCACGATACATGTACTGGAGAGAGGAAAGAAGACTTCGAGGGTGTACATGAGCGACTGCTTTCATTCCTTTCCAGTTGCTCAATTGAATAAAAGCTCTTGTAGTCATTCAGTGGTCAGAGGGACCAGCCAAGTTGATTGTGACAGTTTTCATCAGAGAGAAGGAAGAAAAGTTGCTTTGTCAGGCCAGAGATGCATTTGAATCCCAAAGAACAATATTCAGTCTCTGCCGCTGTGTCCAACAGGATACAACAGAGGCTCAACAGGATTCCCAGAGGTTCAGAGTGACGGAGGCTGTGTCTCTCTGGATTTGCTGTACCCGTCAGGGCACAGAAAGTCTGAGTGTTTAAACATGTCTGAAATGTGTAACTAACATTAGTTTGTCATTATTTCTTTTTCTTCTTTTCTTTCTCTTTCTTTTCTTTTTTGGTATGATGTGTGTTGAATGATTATAACACCATCTTTTTTTTTAAAGAGCCATATCTTTTATTACATGCCAGTTACAATACACATATAAGCACTGTTATTCAGTTACTCATCTGATGGGAGCAATTCTCATAGCAGAGGAGTTAAAAAGTGGAGAGAGGGTACAAGGATAGGAGAGAGATTTAATCCTCTATCAAGATGTGAGTCCCTAGCTGGGCGTGGTGGCGCACGCTTGTAATCCCAGTACTTTGGGAGGCGGAGACCGGAGGATCCGGGTTCGCAGCCAGCCTCAGCTCTCTCTCTCTCTCTCTCTCTCTCTCTCTCTCTCTACTTAGTGAGGCCCTCCACAACTTTGTGAGACCCGGTTTCAAAATAAAGTATAAAAAATAGGGCCGGGGGTTTAGCGTGGAGGTACAACACCCCTGGGTTCAATCCCCGGTACCGTAAAGAAAAAAAAAAAAGATGTGAGTCCCTGAACAAAACTTATAACAAGCATTTTATGTTATGATGCAAATTTGACAAGAATGACCTGTTGCCTTAAAAATCATATCTAATTGCCGGGTATGGTGGTGAACAACTGTAATCTCAGTACTTGGGAGGCAGAAACAGGAGGATCACAGGTTCAAGGCCAGCCTAGGCAACTTAGCAAGACCCTCAGCAACTTAATGAGCCCTTGTTTCAAAATAAAAAATAAAATGGGGCTGGGGCTGTAGCTCAGAGGTATAATACCTCTGGGTTCAATCCCCAGTACCACAAAAACATAAAAATAAAAATCACATGTAATCATTGTAAATTGATAAGAATAAGGACTTAAGCAATCTTTCTAAAAGTGCCCACACATTTGGTAAGCTGAACATTGAAAGTCATTTGGTTGCTATTAAAGCCACTCAAAGATCCACCAAGATCAGCAAAAATGGCAACGGTGGATTGTCCCAGAATTTAAATCTATAAGGGGTGAGCGTGTCAGATTTAGTGTTTCTTATTTCATTAGTTGTCAGATTAAGCAGTCATTAGTTCAATCAATTTACGTAATATTATTACTTCATATAAAATGCTCCATAACTTCGGTACATATCAAAGTGTTTAATTTACACCAAAATCATTACTTGCCAATATTTGGGGACCTCGGTAGGAAATCAAAATGCCATCTAGTCTAGCCAGCTAGAATGAAATGCCTTTTCTTCCTTCCCTGAGAACCGCTTTCCCTCAGCCTTTGTCATAGACCTTGTCAAAATTTTAGGCTAAATAGATGTAGAGTATATATTAATGGTCTAGAATAAATTACTATGAGCACTGCAATATCCCCAGTGTCCAACTGCACCGAAACTTCCTGCCCAGACTCTTAATATCATTCAATTCCACAGCCAAAAGAAGGAAGAAACTTAGCAAAACAATATGCAAAATGGATTTAAACTAAAAGCTGGAGAAACTGGTGTGACTATTTTGGGGGTGCTGGAATCGAACCCAGGGCCTCATATATGCTAGACAAGCACTCTACCACTCAGCTGTACCCCCACCCTAAGTATATTCTTTTTTATTGAGTACACTGTAATTTTTCATCATATTGGGGTACAAAGTGTCAGAAAAATACATACACACAAATTCTTGAAATGCTGATAATCTGAGTGCTGACTGTCAAGGAAGCTGGGAGATGGAGGAGTCCCCCCCCCCCGCCCTTTCTCCTTGTCTCCCTCTTTCTCATTCCTATTCTGTGTTGTTTTAAATTTTATAGAATATTGGTATCTTGAAGATTTGTTTTACTTATTTTTTAACCTTAGGACTGGCCTCATGACAAACAAAATTTGGTGTGGTCCCTACTTTATCCAGAAACATCAATTAATTTGAGTGTATGAACATTGATGGAATGCCTAGGCTCTGTGGAATGTTCTAAGGTCCTGGGTTATGCCCTCCAGAAGATTATATTCTGACAGAGATAGACTCGTGCCTTGAGAAAGTTTCATCTGTAGGAACTAGATAAAGGCATCTAGAATAACTAAATTGACCACTTTGAAGATGAGCTTTTATTATCATTTTAAATTCATTTCTCTGGTGATAATGGATTATAGACAACTTGGAACCTTTAGTAAAGCCCTCCAAAGACAAGAAAAATCCACTAGAGATAATCGCTATTGCCAACATTGTGCTGTATAGACGGCGAGCCTGGAAGACAAAATGAAAAAGGATACGCATGAGAACTATGCTCAGAGTGGAGCTGATAAGTTTTGACATCTGATCAAATGTGGTGAAACGGAAGTCAACAAAACCAACCATAATTTTCAAAACTGAGCAACTCAGTGCACAGTGCTAGAGTAAACTAGATAAGGAGCATAAGGTCAGCAGCTGACTTAGAGGAAAAAGATAGATGTCAATTTAAATATCTGAGCTGGAGGGAACGGCAGGAAAACCATATGGAAATTCTCTATGTGAGTGGCTGAGCTGAGTAAGTTCTTCTAGCGTTACTCCTATGGTATCCATATGCAAGTTGGTCATTTAAATTTAATTTTCCCAATATTTTCTTAGGTTAAAATACACAGAATATAAAATTTGCCATTTTAATCATTTTAAGTATATGGTTCAATGATATTAACTTTATGCATAATGTTGTGTGACCATCAATATCTCCATAATTCTCTTCATCTTATAAAACCGAAACTCTACATCCATTAAACAATAACTCTCCATTCCTTCCTCCCTCCCTCTCTTGGAAAAAAAATTCTACTGTCTCAATGATTTTGACTACAGTAAATATCTTATGTAAGTACACTACCTTTCTTGTGATTAGTATATTTCTTTCTTTTCTCTCTCTCTCTCTCGTGTGTGTATGTGATACTGGGGATTGAACCCAGGGGCATTCTGCCTCTGAGCCATACCCCCCGCCCTATTTTATTTTTTATTTTGAAACAGGGTCTCATTAAGTTGCAGAGGGCCTCGCTAAGTTGCTGAGGCTGACTGTGAACCTGCGATCCTCCTGTCTCAGCCTCCCAAGTACTGGAATTACAGGCATGTGCCATCTCGCCGAGTGGTATATTTGGTTGAACGTAATGTCCTTGAGGTTTATCCATGTTGTAGCCTATGTCCGAATTTCCTTTACAAGGCTGAATTATGTTCTATCCTATCCACATTCCACATATTGATTGTCCATCTTCAACGAGCACTTAGTTGCTTTTATATTTTTAGCTATTGTGAATAATGCCACTTTGAACACGATGTACAAATCCTTCACTGAGCATCTGCCTTCAGTTCTTTGGGGCATATATCCAGAAGTGGAATTACTGGATCATATGATAATTTTACCTTTATATTTTTGCAGACACACTACACTGTCTCCACAGAGATTATGCCATTTTACATTCGCACCAACGATGCACGAGAGTTCCAACTTCTCACGTCCTTGCCAACAACTGTTATGTTCTGAGGTTTTATGGTTGGTTTATTTGTTTGTTTTTTTTATAATAGCCATCCTAAAGGGTGTGAGGTAGTTTCTCACAGTGTTTATTTGTATTTCCCTGATGATTAATGATGCAACTTTTCTTGTGTTTATTAGATCTTTGTATATCTTCTTTTGGAGAAATATCTAGTCAAGTCTTTGTTCACTTTAACTCAGGTTGTTTGGATTTTTTGTTGTTATATTTCAGGAGTTTCCCATATATTCTGAAAATTAATCTCTTATCAGATAAATGATTTGCATAGATTTCCACCATTCTGCTGGGAGCCTTTTTAGTCTATTGATATTGTCTTTGATGTACAATTTTTCTGATTTAACTTTATTTTTGAATGGCCACTTTAAACTCTGCATCACAAAACCTGAATTGTGGTGAGAATTAAAGAAACTGAGAGTATATTTCCAACCTGGTCATCAATTCACATGATTATATACATATATATATACACATATATGCATATTTGTATGTATGCATATATAGTGTACCTTATATGATCTTTAGTATAAAGTGAGAGATATACATTAATTTCAAGAAATTATTCAACATTCATAAGTAACTTTCACCAATGTTAACCAATAATTTCCAATCTCAAGTGTCTATGAAAATACAAACTTATTAAAACTCCAAGGTCACAGACTTTATTTTGTTCCATAAATGAGACGACAATGTCACTAAGAATTAAATGTTTAATCACAGTGCAAATAAGCCACATTGTTAGAACTGAGAATGAGAAGCCTAGAGACTTGACCACCTGGATCTTGCTCACTCAGCCACTGTAGCTACCAGACCAACCATGAGTTGACAGGTAAGTATCCATCCTCCCCTTCCCTATTTTACAGGCCCTTATGGGTGTTTCACAAGACATAGCAAATAAAAAGCAATAGACACCATTAGTTATCTACCCAGTTTTCATCTTCCTTTATCCCTTGCCTACAGATCAACTATTTTGTTCATGTAGGCGATAACCTCACACGTGAGTAATTGATTGCGATTGGTCTTAGCCCACAGTAATATTTCCTCTGATCTTTTCTCGTAATTAATATAGGCCATTCTGGTCAATGAGATGTATACTGTTTCTGAGTCCTAGGAAACATTCACCTCCTTAATGAAAGAAAGAAAATGGGGTAGAAAGCCCTTTGCTCCACCTTTCCCTCGACCCCTCCCAGGACAAAATATTTTGAGCTTCAGTAGGCATTTTCAACCATATGAGAAAACATAAAGAACATGTTCAGGATAGTAGCACAACAAAAATCAGAAAATTGTGGATCTTTTATGACATCTCTGGAATGCTATATCTGTCCTAGACTCCCTACCACCAAGCTAGTAGTTATATTTAACCATTAATTGATGGTGTACTTTAAGTTTCCAGTAGATCTCCTGTAACTTGAAGTAAGAAACAATGCTAATACGGTGTGTGAAGAACCTAGCATGTTTTCATTAAAATAAAAGTCTAGGCAGTCCAAAGATCAGTAGGCTCAGATGCACACTGTAGAACCTAGATTTAGTCTAACTGAAGAATGTCCTGGGGACGGGTCCCCAGGTCCCCAAGTCCTATGTATGTCATTTAGCACTTGCTTTAACTACGATCCATATCTGGGTGTCAATTTGGTTTCTTGTTTTGCTCTCCAAAGTGGTTGGATGCCTTGAAACAGCGCAGGTTGCTGAGTTCCTGCAAGGTCCTGTCCCCTCCCATATACAGGGATGGACCTGCTCCATCGGGCCAATTTTCTTTGCATCTCCCCACCCCCCACCCCAGGCATTGCTGTGAATCACCCGTCACCATGTCTTCCTTTCCTACTTCTTTCCACACCCTTGAAAACAGCCATATTAGAATGGAATCAGCAAGACCCTGGCAGAGTAAAAGAAATGGAAAAGGAACAGAGGCCAGGATAATCTATCAGCTGGCTAATCCATCTCTGAATAATTCATAAACTGACTAATCCAACCCTATCATCCTGTCTACACATCTAGGAAAGCAGACAGGACCTTCGGGCAGCCTCCTCAGCTTCTTCCAATGGGCTCCAGTATCTCAGGGCGAAGCCAAGAAGTGTTCCTGCCATCACCATAGCCACAGGGCGGCAAGGGACGGCCATCAGTGCCATGCTTGCTCGACTCTGTGGTTTCACTAGCACCCCAGTAAAATACTCCAGGCAGAGAAAACAGAACATCAAAGGATTCGAAGGAAATGAGGTTATCAGAATTGAGACTCCAGTGTTCTCAGGAAGATAATCTTAATGGTTAAGCACATGAAAATAGCACATTTAAAATCTGATTAGAACAACAGTACATTTCTGGGTCCCCTCCCTGAGCCCACATAATAAAGATCCCTGGTCATTCTCAAGCAAATTAGGCCCGCATCTCTTTGTTAACCCGGCATAGAGCAATGGAGGAATACCAGTGACCCTCGTTATTGACAGACTACCTGTCCTCGTTATAGGGAGTCTGTATTTTAGGGAAGAAAAGGTTTAGTTCACAGAATATCCCCCAGCAGTTGATCATGGGACATCTATATAACAGAGACTTTTAAAGTCGGTGAGATTTTTAAAGTTGAATCATTTAGCCAATATCCACATCTATACAGGAAAATCACTGTCATTTGTTGGGTTTTAATAACCCTCAAATGCTCACCCCACCTTGAGCAGAAAAGAAAACTAAAAACAGGGCTCAGTGGCGCACATTTGTAATCCCAGTACTTTGGAGGCTGAGACAGGAGGATCATAGGTTCAAGGCCAGCCTCAGCAACTTAGTGAGGCTCTCCGCAACTGGAGAGTACAGTACTCCAAGCTGGGTACTCTACTAGGTACAGGACTCACAGAAGAATCAGGCAAAGACTGTGCCCTTGGGAGTTGACACATTCGGGTACACAATCATTCAATTCATCTAAAAGCCTAGAATTAATCATATTGGGTCCTAACACTTGCCTTCATATAAATCACACGGAATTCCACAGACTGTTGCAGCTGGAAGAAACTTCAGAGGGTTGTCAGTAAAGGAAGGAAGAGAAATAACAGAAGACTGATATGACCCATCAATTCGTTTGTTAATCTCTGAATAAGCAAGAAACTGGCTACTTCAATATAGCACCTCCAACCAGAACCCGGCACATGGCAGAGATGCTCAGTAGCATCAGTAAGTGGATTAAGGAACCCCTGTCTACATCCAAATATATAGAAAAGCAAATCCACCTCCCAGGTGGGGGAGAGATAGGACTCAGACGAGGACGTCTCCCAGTCGCTAGCGCACTGCCTTGCCACGCAGCGCGCCCGCCGTGCAAATGAAAAAGCAAACCTCATACTATTGATCTAGAACCTTTCCTGTCATTCACACTCTAAGGCCCTTGCCATGAGGCTTTGGCCTGCTTCATAAATTTTAATAGAGCATTTTTAAGTAAATATTTTATTGACCTATAGCATACAGACAGAAAAGTGCACGCACTGGTAGGGGGCAGCTTGGAGTATTGTTACCATGCAATCACTCTTGGTTAACCACTATCTGAATTAAGAGAGAGAGATTGTTGGTGCCCAGAGGCCTTTCTGTGCCTCTGCCTGTTTCTCTTCCCCCTATACACACACATGAAAAAGCAAAACAAAAAAAACTGCCATTCTGATTTTTATCATTAGTGTACAGATTATTTTGACTTGTTTTTATTTATTTAAATAAGTTAATAACTGTACTTGTTTCATGGTTCACTTCACTTGGTTTTGATTTGTGAGACTCACTCCGATGGTTGCCTGTATTAGTTACTGTATAGTATTCCGTTATGTATATAGGCTCATCCTTTCACCTGCACACAATATATCATAATTTGTTTGTCCAGTTTACCACTGAAGGACACTTGAGTTGCTCCCAGTTGGGGCTATGATGGTCATAGCTGCTAGAAACATTCTAGTTCATTGAGGGGGAGAGATATGTGCCCATTTCTCCTAGAAACATATAATATCTGGTTGAGTTGCTGGCCATAGGTGTGCTAAACTTTATTAAATAGTGCCAATTTTCCAAAGTGGCTTCACTCATTACATTTCTGTTAGCAGTGAATAAATCCCAACTTGTCCTGACGGACATTCAGTACTGTAAGTTCTTATTTTGTTTTGTTGTTTTTAGCCATTCTGATGGATACATAGTACATCACTGTGGCTTTATTGACTTTGGTGACTATGTTGAGTATCTTTTCATATGAATGTTTGGGCCACTTTTAAAAATTAATTCATTTGTTTGTTTGTTTGTTTGAACTAAGGATTGAATTCAGCAGCATTCTACCTCTGAGGTACACTTCCAGCCTTATTTTATTTTTTTATTTTGAAACAGGGTCTCACCAAGTTGCAGAAAGCCTTGCTAAGTTGCTGAGGCTAACCTCGAATCTGCAAGCCTCCTGTCTCAGCCTCCCAAGTACTGGGATTACAAGTGTGTGCCACCACGCCTGGCTATGTTGGGTCATTTAGATAGTTTCTTTTAAAAAGTTTCTTTGAATCATTTGACATTTTAAAATTGGGTCTTCTTCCTATTTTATTGATGTATAGAATTTTTTAAATAAATTTTGGATGTAAGTCTTTTGAGATATTTTTGCATTGCAAATTTGCATTACCTTTCAACTTTATAGTGTCTTTAATTTGATAGAAATTCTTTACTGTAACGAAGTACAATATATCAGCCTTTTTCTTCCTGACTAGTCCTCTTTGTGTTCTGCTTAAGAAACCTTTGCCTACCCCAGGTTGGTGAAGATAATGCCCTACATTATCTTCCAAACGTGTTCATCCAATAGGGTTACCACTAGTCAGGGGTGGCTATTTAAATAAGGTTAAAGAAAATTAAATAAAATTACAAACTAATTTTTTTTTCAGTTGCATGAGCACATTTCAAGTGGTCAGCAGCACTGTGTGGATAGAGGATAGTGGACAGTGACATTTCTTCCATCGAGGGAAATTGGGTTGGACAACACTGGTTCTAGAAGCTCTGTTAATTTTCACATTGACATCCACCATCCACCCAGAACTAACTGACTTACTTACTTATTTAGATAATGTGGAGTGGGGTAAATCTTTTATTGGGCCCACTGATGGAATGTTTGACAACTGGGAACACTTGCATAAGATTCTGTATGAGCAAAAATAATAAAATAATAATAAACTTTCATTGTGTTACATCTCTGAGATTTTGGTTTTTGTTCATTTTAGCAGTTAATGTTGCTTATATATGACTAGTCTACCCATTCTGTCCTTTCTCATCCTTCTGTTTCAGTGCATTCTTTCTTTTGGGCTAGTTCCTACTTTTCCTTCCTTTTCAATAACTCAATATTAGACTGCCTTTGGAACCCCATTTGCATGTTTCCCTCCCATCTCTGGATCTTTGAAATGCAGGGTACCATATATTCCTCCACCAGAATCAGATCCTTTTTATTGATCTGAGAAAGGAAAAAACCAGGGAAAGATATAGTCCTCACAGCCACGCCCCCAGTGACCTGCTTTTTCCAGCCACACCCACCTGCCTACAGTTACTACCCAGAAGTCTCTTAATCCTAGCTGTATCTCAATCCAATCAAGTTGACAGTCCAGATTAACCATCACATTAGGTCAAGTTCCTCAGAAGCAAATCCTGAGATGAGGATCGATGTAAAAGGGATTTAAAATAATGCTCCCGGGAAATGGAAGAAGCATGAGAATGAAAGAAAAGCCAATCAAAGGTCCAATTTCAAGAAAAGTCCCAACCTTAGTCTGATCTTACAGGGAAGTTCTAAAATATGTATTACCCAATTCATTACGTTTCTGTGCTCATCACTCAGTAGCTAGAAGCTACTGTGGGTGGGAGGGAGAGCAAGCGGGAGGCCAATAAAGGATACACTCCTTGGAATAGCCATTAGTGTGTTCATGTAGGCAAGTGAATTGAAAGTGGACAATTGCTCACAGGCACAGGTCATTAAAACGCACAGAGAAACTGAGGAAGGGACCCAGAAATCGGGAAAGATCCATGGGACCTGAGAATAGTAACTTAGTGCCCATGTGACATTCGGGCAAGGACAAGCCTTAATGTAGGTACAAAGCCAAAAGCAGTGAGCAAGTGAATACAAAGAGGCCCATAACAAAGCCACGTAAGTTAGTCGATCCCAATGAGCACGACTAAATTTTTCTGGGCTACAGGTACAAAAATCAGAACAGACTAATTAGATGGTTCCATTGGATGGACTTTATTACGTAAATTCCCCTGTGATTCTTCTTGTGAATTGAAGTTCTACAGTCTAATAACTGCATGGTTCATTCCTTCATTCCTTCTCAAATACTGGCGAATATTCTCATGGGTCAGAAAGCACTTGAAAAATAAAATGAACAAAATCAACACAGTCTCTGCCCTCGAGAAGCGTACAATCGAGTCGGAAGAAGCTAAAGTGCAGAGAGGTCAAGGAGCTGGTTCTAAGTGGCACAGCTAGAAAGAGACAAAGCCAGCATTTCAACACTGGCCCCTACATCCCACACCTGGGACTCTTAATTCAACGGTCCCCTACCCTCTGGAAGATGTTACCCTCGGCAATATGGACGCAATGACTCCATAATGGCTCCCTTCCTCCCTGAAAAGACTCGTGATGGTGAGAAAGAAAGATCAGATGAATTCAATTATGTTAGTAGCAATTTTGAGAGAGGTGTTGCTTTTTCATTAAGACCCAATTATTAAAAAAAACTACACAAAATTAAAAAAAAAATGCAATTTTGGGGTAGAAAGCCCAAGGCTAAAAGATCATCCTTTTCCTTTTCTAAACATCTTTCCCAAGGTGAGGAAAGATTCTGTGATAGGTGATAATTTTACTGATCCTTCTGAAGCAGCTGAAATGTGGAAAAACCAGAGAGCTGGCTTAGCCTAGATCCCTTGCCTTAGTTTCAGTTGCTTAAATGCGGTCATTTCAAGACAGATTTCCAGAGTTAATTATGTTTTCCTGTAAAATGTAGCATTAATTGTAAGTGTAGAGTATTAAAATGGAATGTATAATACACTACTCAGATGGTTTGTTGTGTTTTTTTCCCCAAATAAGTGTATCGCACATGATGTGCCTGTAATGGTATTAATTATTTATCACTCTATGTGCAGAAAATATCAATTATAATAAAGTGTAAAAGGGCTATTAGCTTTTCTGAACAATAAATAAAGTGAAAGTTGTGAGATCAATATGATGAATATATTAAGTTAAAATTCTCTTTTGCCATAACAGCTGATAGGGTTTTATGGACCGATCTCGTGAAAGTGTTATACACATTTAAAAAAGAAATATATTAAATAAAAATAAAATCTATTAAAGAAGGTAATTTTAAATATTTAATGATATAATTAAGTCTTATTAATGTAACATTCTTTATTTTTCAGATTAAAAATTCACAGGACTGTCATCTCCTTCATCTTAATCAGACACCGTGTTTGTTGTAATTATTTGTTATGTATTTTCATTAACGTTTGATGAATATTAACTGTTGGAAATAAAATAGTACTTTTTTCTTTAGCTATGATGACTAACTGGGGTTACTTTGTAGCTAGCAGAGGGAAGAGAAGGAAAAGAAATGGAGAGATGTTACCTGCAACCTTGTAAGGGTTCGTCTAACTGTGGAGGACCTCTGGTTTTCTCAAGGCTGAGAAAGCCCATCTTAGCAACATGGGAGAAGCACAGGGTTTAGTGATATATAACTGGATTCAAATTCACCTTCTGCTATTTCTCCCTTTCGTTTTGGGCAGGTTGCTAAGCCTCCTGAGCCTCAGTTCCCTTCTCAATAAAGTGGGAATCAACACAGTCCTTGCAAGGCAGCTGTGAGAATTAGAAAGAGAAAGTATACAATGTCCTGCCCAGTAGATGCTCATGAGGTAAGGAAGAAATGATCATTGGATGCATCCCTTTAAGTAACTGAAATGATGAGAGAGAAGCAATAGGGTGGTTTCTGACTCAGTTTAGCCAGAGAATTCATAAAGTAACATTTATATCTGAAAACACAGTTCTTTTCAAAGCGCATGCATTAGAAGTTAGAATTTTTTATATTTCAAAAAGCATCATTAGAAAATTAAAAGACAAGGCACAGACTGGAAGAAAATGTTTGCAAATCGTATCTCTAATAAAGGGTGTGTATTCAGAATATGTAAAGAACTTTTACAACTCAATAAGAAGACAAACCCCAGATTTTAAAATGGAAAAAAAGTATTTGAAAGGAGGTTTCAACTAAGAAGATAATACAAATGGTTAAAATGCACATGAAAATATGTACATCATTAGTCCTTAGATAAATGCTAAGTAAAAGTGCAATGAGTTGCTTGCAACCTCTCTATTTACCCACTAAAATGACTATAATCAAAAAGAAAGACAATACCAGGTGTTGGTAAGGATGTAGAAAAATTAGAAGCCTCATATATTGATGGAGGGAATGTGAAATGGTACAGCCACTTGAGGAAACAGCTGGTCAGTTTGTTAAAAGGTTAAACATAACCTTACCATATAACCCAGAAATTCTACTCAAATATACGCAAGAGAATTCTGTCCACCTGTCATCCTACCTTTAATATATATATTTATATATATATATATATTTTTTTTTTTTTTTTTGCGTTACCAGGGATTGAACCCAGGAGCGTTCTACCTCCGCGCTACACCCCCGGCCCTATTTCTTATGCTTTATTTTGAAACCGGGTCTCACGAAGTTGCAGAGGGCCTCACTAGGTAGATACCTTTAATATTTTTAACATCTATGCACTCCTAATTTCCAAGAGCCCCAGAAAGAGAGATGAAAGGAAAATGGGCCAGGTGCATGCTAATTACAAATAAGCAGACTTAAATGAAAAGTTAAGACCCATAGTTTCACCTATCTGCTAAATTATTTCCATTTTATTCTCCCTTTATATAGCCAATCTATTTAATAATTAAAGTATGTGATTTTCCCCTTTTACATCCAGAAGGCACAAGCAATGCCCCCTACCCAAGAATGTGCATAAGAGGTGTACTGGACTATATTTACAGTATACTGTGATACCATACAGAAATAAATGAGGCCCAGTTCACATCCTCTAAGATAATCTAAAGCTACGAACCCTCCCTTACCTAGTTGCATGTCCAACTTTTGGCAAACTTCACATTTGAATAACAATCTTAGTGCTTTTCATTTTCGTAAGTGCCTAACTTTCATAATTCCTTACTAACAAAAAATGTATACATAAAACTGTTTAATAGCCTTGAGCTTTTGATTACTCATTATGAAAAAACATGGGCCAGAAACTTCAGTGTTCAACCAAGTGGTCTTATGATTGGAAATTCTATGGGTTCTATTAATGAGTTAATGTATGCAAGAAAAAATGTTTATACATTGAATACAAATGATATCTTCATTGGGAAGAGAGAAGGAAGATGGGTGTAGACTTAACATCAACACCCTTGCACAACATCTTTCCAAGAAACTTCACATGGGATCAAGTTCATAGCAGAGCCCCAAAACATCAGTGAGGGGACTTAAAAGAGAATGAATGAGTAGCTAATACTTTCTGGTACCACTCAAGATGGTGAATTCAGGGTATACAGAAGGTGATAAATGATATCCAGATGAAAAAGAAAGAAATGTTAAGACTGCCTGCTTCATTTTTGAAATGCTGCAATGATATATTTCTCTATGTGTGAGCATAATTCCTTGAATAGCCTCTGTATAGCAAGATAGTTCTGCCCCCTGTGCAGCTGTGAGAGACCTCATGAGAGAGAAGAATTCAAATGGGGTGAGGGAGAGAAAGAGTAGCAACCAACCATGAAAGTAGGCAAGCAAACTACAACCGACCGATACTGTTTACACAAAACACAGTGGCGCTGGATCATTTTTTAAAGACTTGGTTTTGTCTTCTTTTTAATTATGAAGGATAAAATAAAATTGAGTGACTGTGAGGAATAAATAGATAATGAAGTATCAAGGGTTTTTATATAGAAGCTCCTTATTAAAATGACTGTCTCCTTCAACTGTTTAATCTAATTTCTGCAAGGCAGGTTTCCACTTGTTCTGCTCATATAAATGCACAGGTATTAGAGGTATTATTAAGACACTGGGTAGTTCACACCCAGAGCTTGAAGAAATACTTTAACCCCTTCAATGCACAGTGAAACAACTCTCTGCTCATGGCCTTCTGCCCTTTTTCTATTCCTTCTCCTCTGCCAGGCTTGGTGGCTCACACATGTAATCCCAATACTTGGAAGGCTGAGACAGGAGAATCTCAGGTTCATTGACAGCCTCAGCAACATGGTGAGGTTCTCAGCAACCTGACAAGACCCTGTGTCAAAACAAAAATAAAAAAGGCTGGGGGTGTAGCTTGGAAGTAGAATGCCTCTAGGTTCAATCCCCAATACTAGAAAAAAATATTTCCTCTCCTCTATGGAAATTTAACAATATCTGAAAGACTTTGGGGATGTTTTTTAACTCTGTGTATCAGACATACATGCAATACCCTCTATGTAGTATATAATTCCAATCAATAACAGATTTCTATTCATCACCACTAACAATGCATTTGTCTATGTATTAGAGAATACAAGAAAGTTAACTTGCGGTCTGTGTTCAGAAGGCCCAGAGTCATAGATCGAGGATGAGAAATTCTACCCCATCCTATTCCCGTTCTTTAGTAGGCTGAGTGACCATACAATGTATTGTCCACAGCAGGACATTTTTTGAGAGTGAAAGAAGTTACTATTAATTAGACAAGGACAACAGGCATAAACTGAGAGTGTCTTGAGCAAAGCTGGACAAATGGTCACCCTATTTATGAGTATATGGATCATAAAAATTGTAGAAGCTTAGAGGACAGTGGCGCCCCCATTTCTGAGACCTTCCTCTATCCAATCTTGATTTCTTATCATACATATGACTGCTGAAGGGTCAAGTATTCAGCTGGAATCCCCAGTTCAGTACTCGTGGATTTCAAGTGTGGTTATGTATTTTATAAAGAGCCGTAGTGTGCCAAGCGATGTGTGCGTGTACGTTTGCATCACTTTGAATCTCATTATGATGTATAATTACATCATTGCACCAATAAAAGTATATATAAAAAGGAAGCATAGTGTGCAGGTCTAGTCCAGACCTTAGACAAGGGACTTTCACTGCTTCCCACAGCACTTCCTTCTCTTCTTCTCCCATTATCCCTCTTCCAGGTATGTCTAACCTTGATATTTTCCTCCTATATAAGCATGTACTTGTTGGGTAGAACCAGGCCCTCCTACACAATCATGGATCTGTCTCCATTTGAAGGCTTTATCTATCCATTTCACCTTTGAGTGGTTATTACTAAAAGACCCAGCAATCTCTCTAAACTCCTGATTCTATGATATGGTAACCATCTTCCAAGACACCTCAATGCTTCTTATCTCCTGGTATTCACACTTTTTTGTGTAATTTTCTCCTCTCCCAATCCTACCAGATACATACTAAATAGGACTGATCTATATAGCCAATGAGGTATTGCAGAAATGGCATTGTGACTTCTGAGCCTAGGTGTCTTAGTAAACTTTTTTGTCTCTGTGACCAAAATACCTGACAAGAACAACACAGAGGAGGAAAGAGTTATTTGACTCAGCGTTTGAGAGGTTCAGTGCATGGCTGGCTGTCTCCAAGGCAGAAACATCACGGTGGTAGAGTGTAGAGGAGGACAGCTGCTCAATTCATGGAAGCCAGGAAGGAGAGAGAAGAGAGGGAGAGAGGGGGGAGAGAGAGAGAGAGAGAGAGAGAGAGAGAGTAGCCAGGGCCAGGTACAGACCCCAAGGCTATGCCCGCTTTGACCCACTTCCTCCAGCCGTGCCCCACCTCTAAATCTTTGCTGCATTGCCAACACATGAACTGTTCTGGGGGACACTGCATATGCGAAGCATAACACTCGGTAATAAAAGGCATCGAGGCTTCCTTCCTGTTCCCTGTTGGATCGTTGGCTCTGGGAGAAGTCTGATGCCATGTTATGAGGACAATTAAGCATTCCCATGCAAAAGCCATGTGACACAGAAATGAGTTCTCCTGCCAATAAGCAGCACAAGCTTGTGAAGGCTTCCAGGGAGCCTTCCTGGAAGCAGACCTTCCAGCCCCAGTTGAGCTTTGAGATGACCACAGCCACAGCAGACATTCAGCCTGGAAATGCAGGAGACCCTGAGCCAGCAGTTCCACCAGGAAAGCCGGTCCGGAATCCCTGACCCACAGACAAGGAGACAATGAGTGTGTATTTAAGCTACTGAGTTTTGGGGTAACTGGTGATGTGGTAATAGATAATTAATACAATGAAAGTCAAAACACTTAGCAATGGTCCCCAGCACCAATACTTAGCACGATCTCCAGCATAGAATGGGCACTCTATAAATAATTGCAGGGCTGAAATGAGTGGACATGAATTATGCTGTAGGGCTGAGCACTGAGTTTATGTACAATGCTGCCTCTTAGGACAGCAGGTATATTTCTGACCTGGAAAGCCTTGAGTGAGCCTTCAAGAATAATCCATCCATGTATGTGTAGGTAATAGTAATTAATATAGCTAAGAATTTTTTGAACAGTTACTATGTTCAAAACATAGCATGCAGCCAGGTGTGGTGGCGCACGCTTGTAATCCCAGTACTTGGGAGGCTGAGACCGGAGGATCTGGGTTCGTGGCTAGCCTCAGCTACTTAGTGAGGCTCTCTGCAATTTAGTGAGACCCTGTTTCAAAAATAAAGAATAAGCGCTGGGCGTGGTGGCGCATGCTTGTAATCCCAGTACTTTGGGAGGCGGAGACCAGAGGATCTGGGTTCACGGCCAGCCTCAGCTCTCTCTCTCTCTCTCTCTCTACCTACCTACCTACCTACCTACCTAGTGAGGCCCTCCGCAACTTCGTGAGACCCCGTTTCAAAATAAAGTATAAAAAATAGGGCCGGGGGTGTAGTGCGGAGGTAGAATGCCCCTGGGTTCAATCCCTGGTACCAC
>PVJS01038113.1:0-19574 GCA_004027185.1 Glis glis
TCAGCTCTCTCAATCTCCCTGTCTGTCTCTGTCTCTGTCTCTGTCTCTCTCTCTCTAGTGAGGTACTCCGCAACTTCGTGAGACCGGTTTCAAAATAAAGTATAAAAAAATAGGGCCGGGGGTGTAGCACGGAGGTAGAACACCCCTGCGTTCAATCCCCGGTACCGCAAAAAAAAAAAAAAAAAAAAAAGATTTTAATGTATAATCTGAAACCTTAACTGGCTAAAATAAAAAGTTTTTTTTAATAGTAAGGCATATGAGGTATAGTAGTAAATGATATACAATGATTAGGAGAACACTAATGAATGAATATACATATGTATATGCATTATAAATAAATATACTTTTTTGGCACTGAAAATAAAACATGACTCCAAATTTTAGTTGATGACAAGTTTTTTTAGTATTTTCAGTTGAATAGGGATGTTTTACACATTATTATAAATTTCCCTAACAATTATAAATAAACTAAACATACAATAATCTGAATATTCACATCAAGAATAGGGTTGTAATTCTAATCTGCCACTTCAAATGGAAGGTTAATACAATTCCCAGAACTAAAAGTTTGGTTGCTAAAATAGCATGGAACTGGCATAAAAGCCCATTCATAGACCAATGGAACAGAATAGAGGACCCAGAAACAAATCCACACATCTATAGCCAACTGATCTTTAACAAAGGCAACAAAAACATACCCTCGAGAAAAGACAGTATCTTCAATAAATGGTACTGAGAAAACTAAATATCCTTATGCAAAACAACGACACTATACCCTTATCTCTCACCACATACAAACATCAACTCAAAATGTATCAAAGACCTAAAACGATGAAACTACTAGAAGAAAACACAGGGCAACACTTTCAGATACAGGGATAGGCAATGATTTTTATATAAGACCTCAAAAGCAAAACCAAACAAATGGCAACAGAAGCAAAACTGAATAAATGGGATTATATCAAATTAAGACGCTTCTTCACACACAGAAAAGGAATCCATCAATAAAGAAAGAAGACAGCCAGGCGTGGTGGCGCACATGCCTACAATCCCAGTACCTGGGAGGCTGAGACAGGAGGATCGCAGGTTCGAGGACAGCCTCGGCAAGTAGTGAGACTCTCATCAACCTAGAGAGATCCTATTTCAAAATAAAAATAAAATAGGGCTGGGGGTGTAGTTTGGAGGTGGAATGCCCTTGGGTTCAATCCCCAGTACCCTCTCCGCCCCCCCCCACAGACAACCTACAGAATGGGAGAAAATACTGTATTTGCAAACTACTCATGTGACAAGTGATTAAATCCAGAATATACAAGGATCTCAATCCAACAACAAAATAATCCAATTAAAATGGAAAAATGACCTGAATAAACATTTCTCAAAAGAGGATATACAAATGGACAACAAGAACATGGAAAAAAGGGTCAACATCGCTTACCAGGGAAATGCAAAACAGTACCACAATGAGATATCGTATCACCCCAGTTAGAATTACTATAAGCAAAAAGCCCCCCAAAACAAACAACAACAAAAAACTACACACACACATATACACACATATAAATGCTGGAGAGGACGTGGAGAAGTGGAACTCTTATATACTGTTGGTGGGAAGCTAAATTAGTACAGCCATTTATGGTCTACAGTATGGAGATTCCTCAAAAAAAATATTTTAAAAGCACTACCACATTACCCAGAAATTCCACTATTGGTATATATTTTTTAAAAGCCGGGCATGGTGGCACACACTTGTAATCCCAGTACTTGAAGGCTGAGACAGGAGGATCGCAGGTTCGCGGCCAGCCTCAGCCACTTAGTGAGGCCCTCTGCAACTTAGTGAGACCCTGTTTCAAAATAAAGAATAAAAAATAGGGCTGGGGGTGTAGCTCGGAGGTAGAATGCTCCTGGGGTCAATCTCCAGTATGCAAAAAAAAAAAAGTCAGTATGTCAGATACAATAGGTCACATATTTTGTGATCTTGTTTATGTCAAATGTTCATAATATGCCAGTCCAGAGACATAAAAAGTAGATTAATGCTTGCCAGATAGCTGTAGGGAGAGAAAAATGGGAATGGGATTTCTTTTTGGGGTGATAAAAATGTTCTGGAGTTAGACACTGATGATCAATGTACAACTTTGTGAATACACTGAGCAGTAAAACAGAAAATCTCTTAAAAGTGATAAAAATGATATCTTATGAATGCCTATTTTTTGAATGTATACTTTATGAGGATGAACTTTATGGTATGTGAATTATATTTTAATAAAACTGATACTTAAAAAAAACCCAGAACACATCTGTGAAACAGACACATTGAATACCAATTTGCCTTTCCTGCATGCAAAGCCTCGGCCCAAATCACCTCCACGTAGATAAATTACATCATGCTCAAACAGCCTTGGATTTGGGGGCTAGGGGTGTAGCTCCACTAAGTACCTGCCTAGCATTCATGAGGCCCTGGGTTCAATAAGGAAAAAAGTTAAGGAGTTTTGAGTGTTTCCAATTTTAGATTTTCAGATTAGGGATACTGAACCAGTAAAGTTTATGCAAATATTTCAAAAACTGAAAAACTCTAAAACTTGAAATACTGTAGGTCTCATGCATTTCAGATAGGGAAAGTCAATATGTACTGAATATAAAGCACCCAGCCCACTGCATTTAAATTGTTGGCATTCAACAAATTGTACCTGTTGTGATTTTTAGTTTACCAAGTATTAGATTAGTTCTTTTTGTCTAATGGCCCAAATTGAATTTTAATGTTTTTCACTATTATAATCTGTAGCCAAAGTTTCTTTGTCCAAAGTTCCAGGACAAAGTGGTTTAAGGCTCTCAATTATCTAATTCTAACACGCCCAGCACCCAAACAAATCTAACTCCTAAAGTTAGAAATCTGTAGACAAGGGATAACTGTACCTTTTGGCCAAACACAAGAAAAACAAAAACAAAACACGGAGGTATATGAGAGGTCACAAGCTATCAAAAAAAATTAAGAATGTTTTGCTGAAGCCAGGCATGGTGGCGCACGCCTGTAATCCCAGTACCTGGGAGGTAGAGACAGGATGATCACAGGTTCAAGGACAGCCTCAGCAACATAGCAAGACTTTCATCAACCTAGTGAGACCATGTTTCAAAAAAAACAAAAAACAAAAAATAGAAGGGCTGGGGGTGTAGCTCAGAGGTAGAATGCCCCTGGGTTCAATTCCTAGTTAAACACACACACACGCACATGCACATGCACACACACACACATACATGCACACAGTTCTGCTAGACAGAGATAAATGACAAAAAATAATTTCATTCTAAAATTCATAATTTATATTAATGATTTCATTAAAAGCATATTACGAATCCATTTAAGCAAGTTACTATTCATTCAACACTTGGAGTTTGGCCTAATTTGCTTTTTTTTTTTTTTTGGTACTGGAGGTTGAACCCAGAGACATTTTATCTCCAAGATACACCCCTGCCCTATATATTTATTTTGAAACAGGGTCTCACTAAGTTGCTAAGGCTGGTCTCGAACCTGTGATCCTCCTGCCTCAGCCTCCCAAGTACTTAAGATTATGGGCATGTGCCAACACACTCAACCCTAATTTACTTTTTAACCACACCAAAGAATCACACATAGTTATGATTCTTTCTAGGTTCCTTTCTTCTAAGCCTCTGGCTGACCTCTAGGGTATAAATAGATTACTATGTTGACAGAAGTCAGATGGACCTTAAAAGATTATTTGAAATATCTTAAAAGAATACCTCAAAATTTCAATTATATGGGACTTGGGGGCGTAGGTCAGTGGCAGACCATGCAAAAAGCCCTGAGTTCAACCCCCAGCATCCCCCCCCCCCAAAAAAACAGATAGTTATTTAAAAGAATCTTACATGGAGCTCTAGAGACTTCAAACTCAGGTCAGCAAATGCATCTCCAAGCTGCCTTTGGGTGTGCACCATCTGGAAAAGCTGGGTCGACAAGGTCTGAGCCAGTCTTAGAATGTTTTCATATTTTTTCTTGTTATCTCTTAATACATCAATCTGAGCTTCAAGTTCAAGGTCCACAGTTCTTGAGCCACGACCTAGCTTCTCAGAGATAATTTGTCTAGTACACTAAAAATGGAAAGATGCACTTTGTTTAGTAAGATATAATAACAACAAAATAATACAGCAATCCAAAATACAAATGCTAGAGCATACTATGTAAACCATTTTTTTTTTTACTTCAAATGAGCTAGCCTAACAAATTGAAAATTGTGAGCCCCTTTAGAAGTTATCAGGACTCAGAAAGTAAATTCACCAGACATGTCTAGAAACGATTACTAATCAGAGGAAGTTTTAAGACTTACCTAATTTATATACTGCCAGATGAACTCTTTCACATAAGCAATCACATCTAAGTTTACTGCATTTGGGTAAATTGTTTAAAGCAACAGTGATACTTAGCATTGTTTTAAGAATAATATTAAAATTGTTAATATAAAAATAATACAAAATACCAAAATCCTACTTTCTTATTGGTTTCAAATGCTTTTTTCTCTTCTATCTTCCCTCCTTAGTTTGTGCAGATGAATGGAAGAAAGAAAGAAAGGAATGGGAGAAAGCAGAGAGAAAAAGAAAGATGACAGTTTCCTGGGCTCTCCTTTCACTTTTGCCCAGACAGCATGGCATTCAATTATGTTATTCTATTCTGCCCCAGAACGATGAGACAGAAACTTAGAATTTTTAAAATGCAATTAATTTCAGAGAACATGGAAATAAGTTTCTTAGTAATAATTTCTGATAGAAACCAAAAATTATAATAAGCTTTTCATCATTCAGTAGTATGTTTTAAGGGTCACTATATAGGGTATCAACATACTCATCACTAAAAAGTATCACACATATTCTTAAAAAGTAGTGAATAAATATTACAACTTTTAAAATGAGCAAATTTTCTCTTTATGTTTTTCAAAGTTTTGGTTATGAAATTAATGTTATAAAGATTGAAACAATGCATGAAATAAAAGGTAGATTTCCTTTAATCCCACTAAATAGTAGAAAACTACCATTAACAGTTTGATGGGTATATATATATATATATATATATATATATATAAAATCAAATTAATTAATCAATCAATCAATCTATGGTATTGGGAATTGAACCCAGAGGCATTCTACCACTGAGTTACACCCCCAGCCCTATTTTTGTTTGTTTGTTTTTATTTTGAAACAGGGTCTCACTAGGTTGATGACTTGCTGAGGCTGTCCTCGAACCTACGATCCTTCTGTCTCAGTCTTCCATGTATTGAGATTACTGGCATGCACCATGTCCGGCTAAATATATATATCTTTAGAGTAAGCATGAGATTATTCTATGTTGTACACAATATATCCTGAACATTACTTATCTTTCTTTTTTTTTGCGGTGCTGGGGATTGAACCCAGGGGCGTTTTACCTCCGCGCTACATCCCCGGCCCTATTTTTTATACTTTATTTTGAAACCGGGTCTCACGAAGTTGCGGAGGGCCTCACTAAGTAGAGAGAGAGAGAGAGAGAGAGAGAGAGAGAGAGAGAGCGCGCGCGCGCGCTGAGGCTGGCCGGGAACTCGGATCCTCTGGTCTCCGTCTCCCAAAGTACTGGGATTACAAGCGTGCGCCACCACGCCCGGCCCCCTGAACATTACTTATCTTTCTATCATCTATCTACCTGTTTGTTTTTTGTGGTACTGGGGATTGAACCCAGGTGCATTCTATTTCCTAGCTACACCCCCAGCCCTGTTTTTTATTCTTTATTTTGAAACAGAGTCTCACTAAGTTGCAGAGGGCTTCACAAAGTAGCTGAGGCTGGCTTTGAACCTGTGATCCTCCTGTCTCAGCTTCCCAAGTACTGGGATTACAAGCATGTGCCACCATGCCTGGCGTCTGAACATTATTTTTCTATGAATAAAATATCTTGAGCCTTTTGTCAATAAATTTGCTTCTCATATATTTTTTCCATTTAAAATTAAAGCAGATTTCCTAACATTTTCTCTATTTTCATCAACTAAAGATCTTTATGAAACAATTTCTTTTAAAAGAGGAGTTCTTTTCCTAAAAAGTAGAGAAATTCTTAACTGCAAAGAAAAATGATAGTACAGGTAACAGGCCAAACCACAAAAGGGAAATAAAATTATTACTGTGGAAAACTTCTGGGAGAAGAAAAATCACATCAAGAGAAACGTTTAACTAAAGACATTGAGATTCTAAGCAAAAAAAAAAAAAAAAAAAAAAACCAGCAGGAAATAGCATCTGAAATGGTAGTAAGATAAAGGAGATGCACCACTCATTCTCATACTTTTCTTCTAGACCAGGATTTTCCCTCATCAGAGACATTTACTTTATTCACAAGCCAAACAAAGCTTGTGGTACCTTCCACAACAACCCATATATTGCAATCTGTTGAAAGTTAAGAAGGCAGAGTCTTTGGAGGTATACAGACTAGGAAAAATGAAAGAAATATCTACTATTGTTTGAGTAGCCATTTTTCATAGAAATAAAATTCACAAGGAGGCAGTATGACCAAAGGTTTAATGAGGAAATGCTTTTTTGCTTCCAGGAAGCTAGGCAGTAAAAAGAATAAGACAGTGATTGAGTGAATTAAGATATATAGGTAATTATACACTCATAAGGAAAATCTAAATAATCTGGAAATGAGAGTACTACAGGTGGTCCACATGCAGTAAAGAAAGTTGTAAAGTTGCTTTGTAAAGAAAGGTGTAGTGAGCCGGGCGTGGTAGCACACGCTTGTAATCCCAGTACTTTGGGAGGCGGAGACCGGAGGGATCCGGGTTCGCGGCCAGCCTCAGCGCTCGCTCGCTCGCTCTCTCTCTCTCTCTCTCTCTCTCCCCCCCTGTCTGTCTGTCTTTCTCTTTCTCTGCCTATTGAGGCCCTCCGCAACTTCGTGAGACCCGGTTTCAAAATAAAGTATAAAAAATAGGGCCGGGGGTGTAGCGCGGAGGTAGAATGCCCCTGCGTTCAATCCCTGGTACTGCAAAAAAAAAGGATAAAAAAAAGAAAGGTGTAGTGAAAAAATATAGGGTTTTTAGATATTTCACCACTCATCAGGGTCCCAGAGGAAGTTTCTCATGTAATCCCTCAGAGGAGACTTTTATTTATCTTGATTCCTAGTGTATGCCCAAATTAAAATGCAAACTTGAAGACTAGTATATATTATAGAGCAGTTTAAAACAGAAGATATTTAAGAGCCAGGAGTGGTGGTGCACGCTTGTAATCCCAGTACTTGCGAGCCTGAGGAGGAGGATCACAGGTTTGTGGCCAGCCTCAGCAACTCAGTGAGAACCCGTTTCAAAATAAAAAATAAAAAAGATAAAATAGGGCTGTGGGTAGAATGGACTCAGAGGTAGAATGCTCTGGGGTTCAATCTCTAGTATCACACACACAAAAAGAGAGATTTAAGAATTTAAGTTCTCTATTCCTCCTCAAAGTCCTTGAGGAGACCTCATATAATAAGCTCATGGTTCCAAATAAGTTAGAATTCATCTTGAAGATAAGAGCTTCCAAATGAAGCTAACTTAAAGGGGCAGAAGGAAACTAGTGACCTATATGGATCTCCCCATTGAAGAAAGGTGGATGAAATAAAGGTTCACACAGTACACAAAATAGCATGAGTCACGACCATCTATTGGCTCAAGAATTTACAAGACGGCCACTATGTACTCAAGTATTTAAATAGCACCAAGAGTTTTTCTGTATGCCAAAAAATAAACACATTTATGTATGAGCAAAAGAATAAATTCATAGCAATAACTGACAGATTAAAAAAGGATTAAAATAAAATATAGAAAAAGGAGCATAAAAGGAAAAGCAACAGGGGAAATAGGTCAACCAATGAATGAGGCAACATGACAAGAAAAACTGGCACAAGAGTTTAAAAGATATTGGCTTAAAGACAACAAAGATTAATTTGATAAGGGCGTGAATGCAATGGAAAATTCTTATACATTTTTAAAAAGTAGTTGATGTTTAGAAAAGATATCAAACAGTTCTGAATATTGAAAATGAGATTATTATTTTAAAAATATTTCAAAAAGTGGTGGTGTACGACTATAATCTTGGAACCTGGGAGGCTGAGATAGGAGGATTGTAGGTTCGAGGACAGCCTCAGCAAGTAGTGAGAATCTCAGCAAATAGTGAGAATCTCAGCAACCTAGCAAGACACTGTTTCAAAACAAAAAATAAAATAGGGCTGGAGGTATAGCTCAGAGGTTCAATCTGCAGTACCCCCCCCACATACAAAAGTACTCTTATGTAGATGAGGATAAAACAAAAAACAGACAAATGAAAAAGATAAAACAGAGTTGGTCATTCACAACTATTTCTGTAGATGAGAATAAATAAAAAAATAAATCCTGGATTCAAATTTCATGAACAAAAAAATCAGATGGATTAAAATAATGTTTAAGAATTAACTTAAAATTATTGGTTAAATTAATATTAAATTGAGCCAGGTGTGACGGCACACACCTATAATCCCAGTACTTGGGAGTTCTGAGATAGGAGGATCACAGGTTCAAGGACAGTCTCAGCAATGTAGCAAGATTCTCAGCAACCTAGCGAGACCTTGTTTCAAAACAAAAATAATAAGATAGGCCTAGGGGAGTAGCCTGGAGGTAGAATGCTCCTGGGTTCAATCCCCAGTACCACAAAATAAAATAAAATAATGTTAAATTAATGTTTAAGAACTAAAAGGCTAAATTAATATTTAATAACTAATCTAAAAATCACTGCTATTGTATAGTTGCTTTTAGTCACCATCCTGGTCTAGGGCCAAAATTAACAATGAATAAATGAAGTACTAAATACCCTCTTTGAAAAAAAGCCTCAGTGTATTTCTAGAGACTAGAAACAGAAGAAATTAAAGGTAGAAATCATGAAGAAGGGGAGGATCAAAGTCACAGACAGAAATGAAGTTACTCAAGAGTAACATGGATAAGCACAGTCGTACATCAACCAAATCAGAACATGTACATGAAGTACTACACAATGAGAATAAATATCCAGTATCAGCTGTGTTTGGACCTAAAAGGCGGAAAGGCAGGTCAGCAAGGATAGCTGTGCAAACCCAAGAAGGGCATTCTGCTCTGAGCTTCCTTTGGTTGAGAGGTATATGTCAGCCTAGACACACAGGGCTACAAGCTCCATAAAATCATTGAATCAGAACTTTCTTATTCTCTTGTGAACTAAATTGGAATATTCAAATTCAGCTCTGATGAAAAAAATTTCATGTTAAAAACAAAGTGAACCCAGGAGTCGTGGTGCACACCTGTAATCCCAGTACTTGGGAGATTGAGACAGAGGGATTGCAGGTTCGAAGCCAGCCTCAGCAACTCAGTGAGGCTCTCAGCAACTTAGCAAGACCCTGATTAAAAAAATAAAAATAAAATAGGGCTGGCGGTATAGAATGCCTCTAAGTTCAGCACCACAAAAATAAAACAAACAACCCCACCTCACACACACACAACAAAGTGAGCCAGGCGTAGTAGCACATGCCTATAATCCCAGGACTTGGGAGGCTGAGACAGGAGGACTGCAGGTTTGAAGACAGCCGCAGCAATATAGCAAGGCCCTCAGCAACCTAGTAAGACCCTGTTTCAAAAGTGCAGACTGCTTAAGGAAATCTCGGGGCAAGTTGGTCTGGGTTGGATCCTTAGGGAGAAGAGAGTAGCAGTAACACATAAGTTGGAAAGGCAGACAGGGGCAGACTCATGCTGTTCTGAAGACACGACGACTGGCTCAAGTTTAGAGCAACAGTGACCTCATTAGGCAGATGTAGTCCAAGAGAACTTGTTGAGAAGCTATTTCAGTAGTGAGAGAGAGTAATAAAGACATGAACCATGGCTATGAAGGCTGGGAGGGAGAAAGGAGGAAAATGTGAAAGAAAATTAAAGACAGGCCCAGTGGTGCATGCCTGTTTTCCCAGTACCTGGGAGGCTGAGACAGGAGGATTGCAGGTTTGAGGCCAGCCTTGGCAACTTAGCGAGACCCTGTTTCAAAATAAAAAATAAAAAGGGTTGGGGGTGTCTCTTGGATATGTACCAGGAAGATGGAGTAGACATCTGTGAATGCTTGGGTAAACAGTTGTGATGTAAGGGAAAAGCAAAACTCATACATGGAATAGGCCCAGAGAACACCTGCATGAGAATAATAGTTTAAGAGGACCTCACTTTTTGAAAACGACCACTGGCATTTCTCAGGTTCTACAATGATATGAGCCAACTAACTTTTGGAAAGATTTGTGTAGCATGTTTCAAAGCCACTTGTGCAATGTTAAGAAAATCCGTACTTTTGTAGAGGATTTCAGAACACATTTAAAAATATGAACTGAAAGAATAAATTCACTCTGTTTTATTCTTGAGAAGACACACAAGAGAGATCTCTGCTCTGTATAAAAATATACAAAATTCCTGATTTGCCAACCACCAGCCCCATAACCAATTCACAATGCACAGAGTCACGGTGCATGCTCTGACTTAAGCTGCGGGGCTTTCAGCCACTTAAGTACTCCATGAATTCTACCATTTTGTCCCTGTTAAGATTCAAAGGTACTAAGTGGATTTGGGGCTTGAGCTGTTTGCAATACATCAAAAACACTGTAGGTTAAATAATTTGCTTATTCATTTTACTGAAAACATAAGGAAATTAACCACTAAGTATTCTGAAGCAATGCAGCTAACAATATTAACAAAAATTTAAAACCTAATTTATTTGCTATCTGATGTTGCTTATGAATTTAATACTTAGCTGTAAGATCAGAGAATTTTCAAACTTTGAGAATTCGACCTGCAGTTGCTATAAAGTATCCCCAAAAAGGCCTGGTGCATGCCTATAGTCCCAACTACTCAGGAGGCTAAAGTAGTCAGATTGCTTGAGCCCAGGAATTGGGGGTCATCCTGGGCAACAGAGTGAGACCTAATCTCTTAAAACTAAAAATAAAGTATCAAAAAGAAAGGGGGGACAAATCTATTTATAGCAGCTCTAAGCTAATGGTATCCCAAGGCAACATATTTATTCAACTATATATATTATATCTGTAGGTTTAAAAGCTTTTTGCTATTTTGTACTGACATTTTAAGTTACATGTAAAGATCAATAATACAAGGAACATTTCATTTTCTAATTATATTTCCATGTTTTGATGGCATTATTCTTTCCTATATCCATAAAATTGGGATACAATAATCTGAATAATACACAAATGAAAATTCTTAGCGCCGTTAAGGGTGAGAGTATTAAAACATTACAAACCTTGTAAGTGTTTAGACTCCATTTTCTAACGAGTTCTAACTTTTCCATTGCAGGATTTTTAATTTCGTCTGCTAGAATAACTGGTCCACTTTTTGTCTGTGTTCTCTGGCCACCTGCATGATCATAACAAAAGACAAAAACATAATCCAGATAAAAGAGTAGGGAAAGAAAACAAAACACTGAAGCTGTTCAAACCAAACTACTTATGCATTTCAAAAATAAAAAAAATTCCCACAAAGTGGAGGACTAGAACTTCATGGAATCATTAAGGATAACTTCTGAATCCCTTTAAATTTAAACATAAATGCCATGTGGCTTATCCGTTCTTTAAAATAGTTCTGATGAAATCAACCTTCTTTTCTGTATTAGCTGCCATTGATTTCAAGAAAAAATAAAATTTTTACAAATAATCTTATAGACTACAGACCCTAAAAAGAACTATCTTTGAGCCGGGCATGGTGGCACAAACTTATAATTGTAGTATGTGGGAGACTGAGACAGGAGGATTGAAAGTTCATGGCCAGCCTCAGCAACGCAGCAAGGTTAGTGAGATCCTGTTTAAAAATAAAAAAATAGGGCTGGGAGTGAAGCTCAGAGGTAGACTGTCCCTGGATTTAAGCTCCAGTACTTAAAAAAAAAAAAAAAAAAGCCCAACTATCTTTGTTAATGAAAATCCTCACAGTGATCTTTCACGGTACTATGTAGAACAGAATAGAATGTTGCTATAATTTTAGATGATTTGAAAACATGATTCAGTCATTAAAAATGTATGTTTTCACCATAAAGAAATTATAAATGAGGAGATAGATATGTTTAATCTGATTTAAACATTACACAATGTAAACATGTCAAAACATCACATGGTACCCCATTAAAATATAAGATTTTTATGAATCTGTTAAAAATAAATTTCATTTAAATTAAGAAAAGAATCCTATCATTAGTATAACAGGCGAGGTTGAAATAAGAACTACACTATACCTTTCGCTCAAGAGCCCCTCCTCCCAAAAACTTTTTAAAAGCCAGGTATAATTACCAAAGGCAGTGTAAGTCCTGACAATATACTGTTCCAACAATTAAGGTTTTATGACATAAAATCAACTGTACAACTATATGGTTTCTAATAGCAAAATATTTTTCAGAGCAAAAAAATGTTTCGTAACATTTACAATACCAATGATTTGGGATGGAAACTTATAATTTAAAAAAGAACAATGAAATAGGAAAAGAAAAAAAAAACATGATTTTAAAAAATTAGGGGCAGGGCTGGGAGTATTGCTCAGTGGTAGAACATTTGCCTGGTATGTACAAGGTCTAGGGATCAATGCCCAGCACCACCAAAAGAAGAAGAAGAAAAAATGCACCAGTAAAAATGTCTTTTCTCACTTGTTACTTACAGCCAGACCAGCCTTTCATTACAAGCTAAGATTGAGTATGGTATATAAAACCAAGCACATTTAAGAATTTACAAAATTCTCAGAGGAAAAAAATTAATGTTAATATCCCATACTAAAAGAAACATGGAGTTAATTTCTCCCCTCTTTTTTTTCCCCAATTCAACGGACATTTAAAAATATGGAACACTTCCCGAATTTGTGTGTCATCCATGAGCAGGGGCCATGCTAATCTTCTCTGTATCATTCCACCTTTAGTGTTATGTGTTGCTGAAATAAACCCATTTTTTCCCATTTTTATAATCCAGCGACATTAAAGTACAGAGTAAACTCAAGGCAAAGATGTTGATTTTTTTCCATAAGTATTTTTAATTGGGTAAAACTGGCAAATTACATAGTATTTTGTTACTATCTGCAAATTATTTGTAAAATTGAGGATGAAAATAAAAAGACACAAACTTTTTCCATTCCCAATGTTCCATTCCCCAAAATAATAACCCAATTGTTGAAGCTCCCTTTTTTGTTTAACTGAAAACAGGAGAGAGCTGCAAAGCTGAGAGGTTAGGATCAAATAAGTGAACCTACATTGCCCAGAGCAAAGAAAGGATGATTTAAAACAAATCACATTTTACTGGTTTTTTAAGCTTAAAAGGATTAAATTTCAGGTTTGAGATGCAGCCTAATCACTTTGAAAAGTCAGAAAGATAGGCTATGGCTAGAAAGAGTATTTCCCTTATTGTTAAAAAAAAAAAAAGCAGCAGCAGCAGCCACCAAAAAAGGCAGAATAACACACACCTAAGAAGACAAAGCAAGTGATTATGAAACAGAGTTAGTTTAGCTTCAGCAATAGCAAGAAGGCTTTATCCAATCAGTGCAGCAAATACCTGCAGGAACAATTAAATCACTTCCTTGTTGAGTCAGTTGACTAGCTGCAACCCTGCTAGGAGACAGAACAGATGGCAAAGGTGGTGCTGGGGAACCTGAAAAGGGCAGGGCAGACATTTAACTGTGAAAATCCTTTTCCTCTCCACATATTGTACATTCTGAATATAGGTTTACTGACATTTTCTTTAAACTATTCAAACATGAGATCAAAGACTGGAATAATTATATTTGCTTTCTTACACAAAATGACTAATAATAAATGGATGCAACCAGGTTGAGTTTTTACATAAACTTTTAATCAAACTATTAAAACCAAGCAAAAAACAAAACACCTAACTACATAAAGAAATTTGGGAAGATCATATCTAAACAAGACTTCACCTGGACTCTATTTCCAAAATCAATTAATAGAATGTGATTAAAGTCCCATAGTTGAATGACTTAAAGCTTAAGTAAATATTTCATAACTTGCTACTCCTTAATATGAAGGAAAACTCTTCAAGTAAAAATCCTAAGGCACATACAGGATATTAAAGCATGCTTTAATATCTCTAACAAAAATGCGAATGAATTATACTCTTCACAGGAATTACAGCCTCCACAGGAGTCGATGCACGGCACCTCCTACAATGAAGTCCCCTGGAAACCTGTTAGAAATGAAAAATCTCAGCCCCCCCCCCAAGACCTCCAGAACCAGAATCTGCATTATCACAAGATCCTCAGGTGATCTGTATGTACTTTGAAGTTTCAGAAGTGCTGAGTATTTTCTCACTGATTCTAAGACTCACTCCTGGAGCTTTTAAAACATTCTTAGGACACTCCACAGATCTACTGATCATCAGTGAAACAGGTGTCTGTTGTTTTTTAAATGCTCTTAGATGTTTCTCAAACAAAGTTTGAGAACCAGAGGAAAGAACACAAATTTTCACTGAAACACAACTGAGTTATAAATTCAAACTCTGAGCCGGGTGTGGTGGCGCACGCTTGTAATCCCAGTACTTGGGAGGCTGAGACGGGAGGATCCGGGTTCGTGGCCACCCTCAGCTACTTAGTGAGGCATCCGCAACTTAGTGAGACCCTGCTTCAAAATAAAGAATAAAAAAAAATCTAACTCTGGGTTTGAAATTCTGTCTACTACATAATGCCTGGAACACTCTAGAAAATTACTTAAAATCTTTGAGCTTTTAGTAATCTATAGAGTGAGAAATACTGACTAACATTGTTGCTAATGCCTAGTATTAAACCAAAGAAAAGGGAGTGATCATTTTTGTGTGTGATACTGAGGATTGAACCCAGGGGCATTCTACCTCTGAGCTACACCCCGGAACTATTTTATTTTTCTATTTTGAAACAGGGTTTCACTAAGTTGCAGAGGGCCTCGCTAAGTTGCTGAGGCTGGCCATTAACCTGTGATCCTGCTGTCTCAGCCTCCCAAGTACTGGGATTACAGGTGTTCATCACCACCTGGTTGGGAGTGATCATTTAAAAGATGTTGAAGAAAATATGAAAGGCTTTCAACATTTAGCTGAGAATATTTTACTGTTTGTAATGTACTTTTATTTTGATTACACTCTTCCAACATTCTTCCTTAGTTCTCTGGAAAATACGTAATATACCAAAATCATAATTAAATATTCTAACAGAAAAGAATCAACATCCACTTTCCTTACTTAAAATTAGTGATAACTGTATATATCCCAGATACACTAAGTTCTGATACAGAAATAGGTAGCAGGTTTTGTTTTGTTTTCTTTGATGGTATTGGGGATTGAAACTATGGGTGTTCTACCTCTTAGCTATACCCCCAGTCCTATTTTATTTTATTCTGAAACAGGGTCTTGCTAAGTTACCACACTCTGACCTCGAGCCTACAATCGTCTTGTCTCAGCCTTTGGTAGCAGTTCTAATAGTATGAAAATCTGAATTTGGACTGGATCTCACATTAAAATTCAAACATGCAATAGACCTAACCTTTCAAAGTAAGAGATACTTGCCTCTTTAAATCTGTTGAAATATAAAATTTAAAACTAGAAAGCAATTAGTCCAAACTCTCCCATTAAACTCTAAGAGAAATGAGGCCCAGAGAGGTTAAAAGTTTCTCTAGACTCAGATGTCCTGAATCCACACATGATTATCTCCATTATTATACTGAATACAGAAAACACTAATTCATACGTTACTTGCTAAGTTGGAAGGTTATCCAGTTTGATCACCACTTTAAACAAAGACTACATCTCTACTATCCAAGGCACAGGGTTTCCATTATAAGGAAGTATTAAATAAAAGAAGACTACTGTAGTTCCATCTCTTGATGACCTCAGGAACAGAGCTCTATTGTTCTAGTTATTACAGTTGATTAATCTTGCATAAGAAATAATACCATGGTACAACATGAGATATGTGTAATATATATAACAAACGATACACAAGTTTTCAAACTAAAATGGCAAATGGTGTGGTGCTGAGGTAAAGAGTTCAGCTTTTTTACCTTCCAAGGTAATTATCACTTCTCTGTATCTTCAGTATTCTAATCCTTTAAACTAGTTTAGTTTAAATTAACCCTTTACATACCACCAAAAGTATTCACCAATACCCACTAAAAAATAACTCATAAAAATTCAGGATTTTGCTAACTGACTAAATTTGGGGAATTAGCTCTATTTCATATCAACAAACAGTGGAATCTCGGAATGTGAGTATGTATGCAATGACTGGAACCCCCATTAAAACAAAACCTGAGTACCAAGCACACCTCACTCAAGAGGCTTTGACTTACTATGATTTCCACTATTACTGATGCTGCCACATCTGTTAGGCAGGTTTCAAGAATTATTATTGTTTTTAGGCTAAATTTAAGTATAATTTCTTCTAAACTTGCTTTAGATAGGGATAAATGGAAAAGTACACTGTTAATACTCTTGTTATGGTAACTGTTCAGAGTAATTAAAGAGCCCCTATTAAGTTATCTTTCAGTCATTTTTTCCAGAGAGCCAATACAGACTTGTCCAACATTCTTTTATAAGACCTATTTCCTAAATTTTAATCAATATGTTGCTCTTTCACATATTCATTCCAATTTATACACATATAAAAGACATATATATTAAAACAAGGGGCGCTTAAAACAACTACCACTTTCCAATAAATGCTGGTCAGAGTAAGGTACAAATGAGTCTTTTTTTTTTTTAACTTTTGTTTGAGACAGGGTCTTGATATGTTGCCCAGGCTGGCTTTGAACTTGTGTATGTGCAAAAAACCGTTAACACAGCAGGGCTTCTTCTCCCTTAAAAGGTCTGCCTACAAGCGTGGGCCTTGACTGGCATCTGAGAATCCGAGTTTTGGAAGGATTCCCTGCACTCCCAGAGGATGGGCTCTCAATGTGGTTTATGTTGAGCATCTGCATTCCTTCTGGAAGTTCAGAATTTTGCTATTGCTAAACAGAGGATGCCTATGGGAACAAGTCTTCAATAATCACTGAAATCATGCAGTTGATCTATTTATATAAAGATTATTAAAGCAACTGCTACATTACATTGAAGAGAAAAAGGATTTTTTTTTCAGTACTGGGGATTGAACCCAGGGGTATTCTACCTCCAAGGTATACCCCAGCCCCATTTTTTTTCTTAATTCTTTATTTTGAAACAGGGTCTCACTAAGTTGCAGAGGGCCTCACTAAGTAGCTGAGGCTGGCTGCGAACATGGATCCTCTGGTCTCAGCCTCCCAAGTACTGGGATTACAAGCATGCTCCACCACACCCGGCTAGGATTGTTTTTATGAGCAGTATTTTACTGCAGAATTAAAGGGCTCAACTCTTGTGCTTTATTAATAAAGGTGGCATTTTGTGAACTACTTCTCCCCTCCTCCATCTCAGCCATCCTTACAAATACATGGGCTCTTACCTTGATATGCTCCTGCTTCAACTCCCTCTTTGGTATTGTCAAAGCCATGAGATGTAATTTGTGTTTCTGAGAGACCAAGTCCAGATGGTAATGAACGCTTCAAATCCTTAGTAAGGTTTGAATAAAACAAAAAAAAATCTTTGTAAAAAATCTCATATCACAGAACAGTTCAGAATAATTGTGTCCTTTTAGTCAGTCACATCTTATACTATTTTCCCCTCCTCTCTGCAGCATTTTCTTATGTTGTACTGACATTCTATAATGATATAGAATCAGCAGAAAACACAGCAAGATTTGCTATTAAGTGGTACAGTGTATGTCAAACACAACATACTTTCATTATTCTTGAACTAGGCACAAGGCAGATATTAAAATTCAACTTAAAAACTTATTTTACTGATAGATCATGAAAATTATTTAAGAAACAGAATTAAGATCACTAAAATGCCATGTCTAATATTTCAAAGTTGACTGGTATCCAATATAATTATGACAAGCCTAGCCAATGGTAAATACAAACAAAACATTCACTTGCAATGTTGATTTCCCTTCACTATCAAGGTGAGCTGGGTGAACTGGGCTTCTCTGACTTAATCAGGGTGAGGTAAAGGAAATTTCTTATTATTCAGATGTATATTATAGAGACTGGCATTAGTCACCCCAAATATAAATTAGTTTGTAATTCAACTTTATCTATAATGAAAATATTCAACATTGAGTCTTACAGTTTATAAAGAATAGGAAGTCAAGACGTATAAACCAGGCTGGGCGTGGTGGCGCACGCTTGTAATCCCAGTACTTTGGGAGGCTGAGACCGGAGGATCCGGGTTCGCGGCCAGCCTCAGCGCGCGCTCTCTCTCTCTCCTTAGTGAGGCCCTCCGCAACTTCGTGAGATCCGGTTTCAAAATAAAGTATAAAAAATAGGGCTGGGGGTGTAGCTCGGAGGTAGAACGCCCCTGGGTTCAATCCCCAGTACCGCAAAAAAAAAAAAAAAGAAGTATAAACCAAGTTAAACATACTCTAAAAAAGTTCTGTTCAGAACCTTGTAAATCTCAGGGCTTAGTAATAATTAGGCAAGCAGGCCAAGCAAAAGTACCTAAAATCACCAAAAACTAACGCTGAGGCTACAGTTTGCTGGCTTTATGAGAAGTAGCTATATTAATAATGCAAACTAAAAGCTGGCCTATCCACGTGACTGGGGTTTCAAAGACACTGAACTGACATTGCATATAAAATAAAATCACATTTTTATTTGCCTTTATTAAATTTTCACAGAAATTTCAGTACTATAACAAATTACATGTAAATAAAGCTAATGATTAAGCTAAATTCGTACACTAATCACAGTTCAAGGTACCAGATTTTAGATCATAAAGATATATCATAGTGTTATCTATCACACCTCCTTTAATGTAATGGTAAAGTACAGAGCCTACAGCAAGGGTCAAGGGTATTTCTCTAGAGGGAGAGTTACAGTTTTTACCCAGGATGACACACACACACACACACAACCCAGTCAGTAGTTGGAAACAAGACAACCAAACAGGAAAATATGTAAGAATTCAGAAGATGGAACAACCAGTGCATTAAAGAGAAGAAAAGCCTTAAAAGAAGGGATGGATCTGAACTGCATCAATTACCAAGGTGGAGGATATGTAATATTGGAGAGATGGAATGAGGGCGAGGACGGATACATCCTCAACCTACCAGAAAAACTTGTGGAGGAGGAGGCAGGAAGCCCTGGACAGTCATGGCAGGTGAATTAGAAGGCCAGATCAAATACTAAGGTAGGAAATTTGGCCCTGATTGAATTAGAAAGTTGTAAGTTTTGAATAGCAGACTGCTTTAAGTATTAATTTGGAGCTGGGTGTGGTGGTACATGCCCATAATCCCAACTACAAGGGAGGCCAAGGCAGGAGGATCACAAGTTAAGTTACCCATCCTGGGTAACTTAGTGAGACCCTGTTTAAACACAAAATTTAAAAGGGTGAGCCAGAGCCGGGCGTGGTGGCGCACGCTTGTAATCCCAGTACTTTGGGAGGCGGAGACCGGAGGATCCGGGTTCGCGGTCAGCCTCAGCTCTCTCTCTCTCTCTCTCTCTCTCTCTCTCTCTCTCTC